>JAVHLU010000157.1:0-85702 GCA_036785755.1 Colletotrichum ledebouriae
AAGTTAGCTAAGGAAGAAGAAGATATAATACTTATAGGTCTATAAATATCGAAGTTAATATTATATAGTTAAAGTAATAAAGTATTATAGTTAATAGAGTAAAGTTATTATTATAATATCTTCTAAAAAGAAAGATAAAGTAGGTAGGTATAACTTTCTTTAAATAAAACGAAAAAGGAAATAGTATAAACTAAATAACTAAATAAATATAGAAAAGGTCTAGCGACCTCGATCTTATTACTCTAGGCTTTTATAGATCTACTTTAAGTCTTATTACTTAATATAGAAGGGTCTTCCTAATAATACTCTTATCTTAGAAGAATTCGCAGCTTCTCTATATTAGTATCTCTCTTAAGTTAGTATATCGCTCTTAGTACTTAGGGCTATAATAGTAAGGGGTTCGTTAGTCTCTAGTTACTAATCTAATTAATCTCGCTATACTTATTAGCTTAGTAAGACTACTAATCTCTATATTAGTATTATATATAGCTATCTTAGCTATATCTACTATAACTTACTAGTTAAATAATAGCGGTTTAGATAATATATAAGGGGGTAAGGAAAGGGATATACTCGCTAGAACCTGCTAATAGTATATAATAAAAAGAAAAAGGGAGGATTTCAGGGTCTATATCGTTCCTACCTTCATTCTATAAGAAAGCATAGCTATTACCTTTCCTATAGAACTAAGGTAGGTCTGCGAATATCTTCCTCTCTTTAAACTACGTTTTTATTGTTATTCATGTCGTCGTTATTCGTTACTTATAAATTTAGACGCGGCGAAGGCACCTAACTCTCTGAGAAGCCTATGAAGGCTATTAAAAAGAGCAAAAGAATCCGCCTCTAGGTACTATTAGAAAGGGCTAGAACCGATAGGAACTAGAAAGATAATAAATAATATAGCTCTACCTATAAATAGGTGAGAATATTAGAAGTAGGCTTAAAAGATATATAGAGTAATTTATAGATCTAATTAAAAGAGATCGTCCCTATCGGGCGCTGATTTGCTAAGAAATTGCTAAAAAACGAGGTATAGGGTTATTAAGGTATTAATAGTAATAATAATAATAATGCTCTCCTCCCCTCTGCTACGCTCCTCTCCTCTACGCTCTACTCTATAGTCTCCCTATAACGGGTCCGTGCGCTAAGGGAGTTTTCTGAAAGTTGCGCAGCCAAGTCCATCCTATCCTATCCCAGTAGCTAGTACGTATTATAATATAGGAGATTTAGTAATTTATAGGATTTATAGGGGTGTATAGGAGATTTATTATAAATTACTTTAAGGTTTATAGCTTACTTATTAACTAACCTATTAACATAGGTAAGGGATAACTACTAATAACTAGGGAAGTATTAGTTACTTTATATTAGCTCTACGCTTCATTTATAGAGGTATTTATATTATATTATTTTAACTCTTTATTCCTAGTTTAAGCTGAAACTAATATGTTAGACTTTATAATAGGGGTAATACTAAGCTAATTAGAAGGGGATATATACAGATAAGTAGTATTTATATATTAGAGGCTTAAGGGTATATAGCTATAATATAATATACTAAAGGTAGAGCTATTAGCTATTAAAAAGTTAATAATAAGCTCGTAATACTACTTACCTTACTCCTAGTATTATATCTGGTTTATTACTAACTACCTAGGTTACTAATACCTTATTAAGAAGAAGATACTTAGTAGCTACTAGGCTTAGTTATTATAAGACCTATTAATACTTAACCTTAGAAATAGATACTAGCTAGGTTATTATAACCTAGCTAATAGCTTCTTATAGAGACCTAACTATACCCTAGTAGATATAGAGATTATTAAAGATAGGGACTCGCTCTAATAAGACTTCTTATAACGTTTTAATAAGGCTATTATTTAGAGAGTAGATACTAAGTAGGAATAAGGTATCTAACTATTAATTACTTCGCTAGAGTAACTTATACCCTCGCTCTATAAATAAGTTAAGAAGGCTTAATAGAAAGATCCCTTTTCTATTAAAAAGGAGTAGGAATAACAAGGAGTAAGGTAGTTACTAAATAATAGCTTATTAAAGAGCTAATAAGTATTTCTATTAACTTAATTTAGTATAATAAAGCTTAAATAAAGCTTAATATCCTTATTATCTTATTTAGGGATATCTAGGCTAAATAAGCTACCTTTATTAAACTTATTTATATAGCTAAACTCCTAGAGTCTTAGTAGCGCTAGAAGTTCTATAAGAAGCTACTTATCTCCCTCTAGAACTAATACTATATTTATTATATAAATAGCGCTGTTAACTTCTAGGATTATAATACTTAGGTCTATATATTAGCTTATATTATAGCGCCTTCTAATACCTACTTAGCTAACTAATTTCCTATATGAGGCCCTACCCTAGCGGTCTATACTAAACCCTCTAGTAGAAGAAACCCCTATATATAAGCTTATACCAACTAGGGCTATGTTCCTAAGCTCTATAACTAGGGCGCCTATTTTATCTATAGTAATACTAGCTATACCTCGCGGGATTTCCCCAATAAGAAGGCTAGAGCTATTATAAGTATTACTAAGCCTCCTAAGGCTACTAGTAATAACCTAGAGCTAGTAGAAAACTAGAGCCGCTAGTAAAAATAGACTCCTTATTAGGAGAGGCCTAAAGAGATTAATAACTAGTAATAATATCTATTAACTTATAATAATTAGTTAGTAGTAGACTACTAGAGAAAGAGTTAGTTCTAATTTATAGTAGATATAGTATTTATCTTAGAGCACTTCTTAATACTAGAGCAAATAGCCTTTCTTATAGAAACACTTATATAACCCCCTTATTAAGGGATTTTTCGTATACTAAATACGATAAGTTCTAATGCCCTATCCTAGCTTCTAGGTTTAATAGTAAGCTATTAGATATTATAACTAAGGTATAGATAACCTAAATAGAAGTAGATATAAGTACCCCCCTTCTAACTTAATATAGGGAGATATAACCTTATCCTTAGCTACTTATAGTTTAATTATTATAATATTAGCATAGATATACGCTATTAGCGCTCATACTAGCTAAGCAATACCCCTATAGCCCGGGGCCTCTCCTAAATAATTATTCAGGATACTAAGGACCTCACTTGACTTATTAGAATTAATATTAAGTATTAACTTAATATAGAATGCTATTAAGCTATATTTAAAGTTAAGGAAGAGCTCTATATTACCTAAAAGGCTATAGGAAGTAAGATAAAAACCCCTATAAAGATCCTATAGCGAAGCGTTATGCCTAAGGACTTAGCATATAATAATAACCTATAGAAGATAAATATAGCATTAAAGGGAGCACTAATAGCTAATTAAAGCTAGCTAATACCGCGGTTAATACCTAGACCCCTTAGCCTAGAGGCCTAATAAGCAAAGAAAGACCTTAATATAATACCTATTAGCGCTATAGGGTTTAAGAAGAACCTAAAGTATACTAATATTAGGCTAGGCTCTATATTACTATATAAGCCTAACCTAGTAATTACTAATAAGTAAGAGGAAGAAGAGAAAGGTATAAGCCCGCTAGAGGTTAATAAAGCTAAAAGCTAGCGCCTAATTAATAAGAAGCTCCTATTATACCTCTAGGATTAGAAAGATTACTTTATTAAGACTACTAGCGATATATTATCTCCTTACTACCCTTATAATTACGAAATTAAACTAGGGATAGGTATAAACGAGTAATTAATATTTTACTTATTATATACGTAATTACTACTAGAACTCGAGGCTATCTAATAATACCTCCTTAAGAACATAAAAGGGGGCTTTATAATACTAAGTAACGGTCTATTTATATCCATAATACTATTTATTTAAAAAGCTAATAACTACTTATAATTCTATATTAGCTTCTAAAAGCTAAATAGGTTTAGTAAGAAGGACTAATACCTATTACTGTTAATTAATAAGTTATTAAGTTAAATTAGCTAAGCTAAAGTATTAATAAAGATTAATATCCGCTAGGCGTTTTATCGAATTTATCTCTACTCTAACTTAGAAGACTTAATAATATTCTATACCTAATATAGCTCCTATAAGTATAAGGTTCTACCCTTCGGGCTCTATAATAGCCTAGTAATATACTAATAGTATATAAAGAATATACTTATAGAATACCTAGATAATTTCTATATAATATATATAGATAATATCTTAGTTTACTTAGAGGACCCCCTCTAGTATAAGGAACACGTTAAGAAAATCCTTAACTAGCTATACTAAGTGGGGCTCTATGCTAATACTAAGAAGTATAAATTTAGTTTAACTATAATACGCTACCTTAGGTTTATTATTATAACTAAAGGGATTACCCCTTACCCTAAGAAGGTTTCTATAGTAAAAGACTAGTAGCTATTAACTATAGTATATAATATCTAGTCCTTCCTAGGATTTTATAACTTCTACTATTAATTAGTTACGAATTATAAAAAGATCACTTAACTACTTACTAAGCTTATAGCTAAAGACGCTTATTTTAACTTTAATAATAACTCCGTAATAGTATCTATAACGCTAAAGGAGGCCCTAAAGTTAGCCCCTATCTTATACGACTAGAAGCCTAAATTACTAACCCGAGTTAAGATAGAAACCTCTACGTCTATTTATCCTACTACCCTCCTCTAGTAATAACTTAATAATAATCTATACTTATTTCTTAAAAACTGTATTACTAATTGACATAAACTACCTTATTTATAACTATAAGATAATAGTAATTATTCTAGCGCTAGAAGAGTAGAGAGCTAAACTCTCTATAATTACCTAACGTTGTAAAGTTATTATAAACTACTAACTATTACTCTATTTCATAAGGCCTCTGGCCACTGCATAGTGATTTTACCTGCTCAAGTGCAATAGACCTTCTAACTCCGCGCCTCCTGACAATACATAGCCTTTAGTCACGTGATCGTAATTGCTAACTACCTTTCCTAACTATAGCCGCACTTATACGTGCCCGTTAATAGCCTCACGATCTTTAACTTTATATTAATAATAACGTGGTTTTTAATTATTTAATAGACTATAAAACTATTAACTTTTCCTCTCGCGCACTACCTATGCTACTATTAAATACCGCCTCTATTACTACTTCGTCCGCTAGAAGTTATTACTATCTTTACTATGCCGTCGTTAGTAACGCTCTCTCTATTTAGCATAAGCCGTACTTACTAATATTTAAGCCCTAAGGGGCCTAGGCTACCTCTGCCTTAATAGTATAGAGGACCTGCTTAAAGAAGGGCTACTCTATAGGGTATATAATAACCTACCTAGCTTCTACTACTAAGTCTACTTACTTAGCTATAATATAATAGCGAGTATCCCCTCTAGGGGTATTAATAAGAGCCCTCTTAAGGGCTATATTAATAATATACTCTCTAAATATAATAGAGTAATTAAAGAAGGAGCGGGTTTTATTAATTATATTAATATTAAACTCTCTAGCGAGCTCTCGCGCGTTATTAGTATTAAAGGGCATACCTCGCGCAGGCTTAGCGTTTTTATATACGGGGTCTAGTGCTAATATAGTTAAGATATAATAGGATTTGTCGTGGGTTATAGGGATAAGGAAGAGGGAGAGGTATAAGGCCCTGCTCGCAGCAGCAGAGCTTCTTATGCTTCTAGCTATAAGAACCTCTTAGGAAAGACCTCTTTAGTTAAGGAGTTACCTCTTATATAGTAGCGTTTACCTTTAGTACCTTACTAGAAGGTTAACCTTTTAGGTTAAGAAGTTATCTCATATAGTAGCTTTCGCAGCACCTTGCTAGAAGGTTTAGCGAGGGCGTTTCTAGGCTATGAGAGCCTTAGTAGCCTATTTAGCTCTAATATAATTAGCCCTAGTATAGCGCGTATCTAACTCTATACGAGGGTTTGCTTATAAGTAGTAGGAATATATAGGGTTCCTATATTATTTTCCTTAACTAGTAGAGGGTATAGGTTAAAATACCTATATAGTATTTCCCGAATTATACCTACGAACTAGGTAAATTTATTATAGTCTTTTTGCGAAGGGGCTGCGGCGTAATTCCGAGCTTAACTCTATTTCATAACTAAGTAGCTTCTAAATATTCGCTAAGCCTATTAATTAGGTATTCTAGCTAGTTTTAACTTCTATATCTAGTACTACCTAGGGTATAATAATATACTAGCTAATACCCTCTTATAGAAGAATGAGGATCTCTAAACCTAATAAGCTATCTATAAATTAAACTATACTTAGGTATTACTACTACTTACCTACCTATCCCTAGAAGTAATAGGTAAGTTATACTAGCTACTAGAGGCTACTCTAAGTAGTCTTATAGGTACTACTAACACCCTAGAGCTAGAGAATAAACTAAGAAGCTACCTCTTTGTTAAATAGATCCTTTAGTTAAACTATATACTAAATAGAATATTACTTAAAGCGCTAAACATACTCGCTATTATTAAAAAGGAATACTAAAAGATAGGAGATAGACTCCTAATAATAAATAAGAAGCTTATAGTACTAGATAAAGAGGACCTATATATAAACCTAATCTATAAAGCCAGTATTTAGAGGCTTATAGTATATATAGGTTAAAATAAAGCTATTAAACTTCTAAAAGAACGGTATTACTAGCCCTACCTAACTAGTAATATTAAGTAATATAGTTATAACTACTATACTTATTACTAAGCTTAGAAGCTAAGGGATAAGCCTCTAGGTAAGTTAAAACCCTTATTAATGCTAGATTACCCCTAGGAGTATATTATAATAGATTTTATATCCTATCTACTTAACTACCATAGGTATAATAACGTATTTATAATAGTATACTACTTATTAAAAAAGATAGTTTCCCTCCCTTACTATAAGACTATTATAATATAGGACCCCGCCTAGCTATACTATACTTATATCTTCTAATATACTAGTTTCCCTATTATAATTATATCTAATACGGGCCCCTAGTTTGCTTCTAACTTCTAAGATAACCTCTATAAGATATATAGTATAACTATATAGTTAAGTATAGTAAGTAAGATAAAAACTAATAAATATATAGAAATTCTTAACTAGTACCTAACCTAATACTTATACCTATTAATAAACTAGTTCTAGGATAACTAGAGCGAGATAGTCCTTACTATAGACTTTACTTAAGTAGTATTACTAAATAAAACTATAAGGCTTACGCTATTTGAGATTAAATAGAGATATTTACTATAAATAAGCTTTAACTAGGACTAATATATATAAAGGTTCATAACTATAAAGGAAAAGGTTAACTAAAGTAATACCTAGTAGCTCGCATAAAACCTCTATAAAACCTAGGATATTACTAAAGGAAATATAGCTATAGCCTAATAATACTATACCTAAGCTACTAGTTACTACTACTAGCCTAATAACTTAGCTATAGGGGATTCTATTTATATATTAATAGAAGGATAGTACTAAGAAAACTCTTCAAAGCTATTAATACTATAGGATATCTTATAGCTAATTAAAGCTACTAGACCTAGAGGGACTTAGGTACTGGACTTATTAAAAGAATATAACTATTACCTAATATTCTATCCTAATAAGCTTTAGAAAGCTACTAAAGACCCTCTACTAGGCTAATTCGAGGTCCCCCTACCTACTATAAAGTTTAATAATAAGCTAGAATATAAAGTTATATAGATAACTACAAGCTAGTTATACTAAGGATAGCTATAATATCGTGCTAACTAGAAGGGCTATAACTATAGTCCTATTTAGTATAATACTAAGAGTTTTAAGTATGCCCTAGTAGTACTATGGGACTTCTATACTACTAACATAACCGCTATAAGACTACTAAAATACCTTTTAGCTTAGCTTTTAGCTCCTACTTAAGACGAGTACCCCGCTATTATAGACCCCGGCGTGAGTATAAAAAGAAAGAGAAAGAGGGATACTATTTCGTGAAATATTTATATAATAGTTAATTACTATGGATAGTAATACTAGTAAAGCGGGGGGGGGGGGGCCAATATTATAGCGCTAGGTTAGACCTACCTAAATTTCAGGTTATATAACTTGCGGGTCACGTAATTACTAAGCAAGTCTTTAGCCTTCCAGGGCTATGCTAGCCCATAGTTAGACCTTTCCCTTCTTTAACGCAGAATCCACCTAATATAGCGCAATTAAAGTACGCTAACCTTCGCCTATTCGCTATTCGTAATACTAATAGAGATTAATTAACTTTATTACTAAATTACTACTATCGCTTAGAATAGGAAAAATATTTTATCATAATATTATTATTATTATTAGTTAATTTATAAAATACTCCCTATATATCCCTACTAGGGAGTTACTTATAGCTGATAACTTAGCTATACTATTAACTAAAGATATCTTCCTTATATTTAAGCTCCTAGAAGCTATTATATCTAGGTAAGGATCGCTCTTTACTACTAATATCTAGTCTAAAGTATATTGCCTACTAGTTATAAAGAGGAAGATTAATACTCCCTTCTACCTCTAAACTAATAGCTAAATAGAATTCTAATGTTAGAGTATTAAGCACGTCTTATAGATCTTTAATAATATTAACTAGGATAACTAGGTAATATAGCTTAGCCTAGCCTGGTTCGTTTATAATAACTCCTATTATAAGGCTACTAAGATGTTACCTACTAACTTAGTAATAGGATATTCTCCTTATAAACCTAATAAGGTTAAACCTTAGCTAAAGGCCTTAGTCCTAGTAGCATATAATAGAGTCTAGAGTCTACTTACCTAGAGGTTAGATAATACTAACTTACTTTATAAATATAATAAAATATATAATAAGGTTTATAATTAGAAGAGGACCCCTATTATTCTTACTATAGGAGATCTTATATTATTTTTAACTAAGAGTATTGGATTGAGGTAGGCCTCGTATAAACCTTCTAATAAATATCTAGGCCTGTTTAGGATGTAATAGGTAATTAATAGGGGATAAGTAGATAGGCTATAGATTAATAAAAAGTACCAAATCCATACTATTTTCATACTTATATAATTAGAACCCTTTTTAGCTTCGATTTCTTACTATAAGATATCCTAATTAATAATAATAATAATATCTATATAGTAAACTATATGATTACCTATAGGGGCCCTAGATAGAACTAGATATAACTATTAGTATCTTATTAAATGGAAAGGCTATAGCGAGCTAGATAATTTATAAGAGCTATAATATAATATATTTATAGACTTAGAAAATAAGTATAAAGCCTAATTATAAGTAAAAATAATATAATCCCTATATAATTTAATACGTAGCTTAATAGAGAACTAGTAATTAAGTAGAAATAGGGTATACTAGCTAGGTATCTTAATTTACTAGCTTAAGAGCATTTAATAAAGTAGAAAGAGATTAGAAAAATAACTAAAAGTTACTAAATACTACCTAGAGGTTATTAAGGGCTTACTAGGGGTACTCTTTAAAACTTTAAATCTACTAGGCGCTAGCGCCCTCCCTATTAAGATAGGTTTTACCCGTCTTAATATTATTGTTATGCCTGGCGTTAGGAAGGTGAATCTTTACCTTTTAAGAAGCTAGGCCTGCCTAAGAAAGAAAACTCTCTTACTATTATTAAACCCCTATATATTAAAAACTTAAAATTAATTAGTCTTTTAAAGAACTAAGCTAAATTATCCTAGTTCTAGATAAATATAGGTCTACCTAGCTTAGTTTAGTCTATAATACTCTTATTAGCCCTTATTAGCTCTTACTAACTCTTCTTAGCTCTTTATTAATAGCCCCTGTACATATAGTAAAGCTCTAGCTAGTAGCTAGTAGGAATAGGTACTTACTAATATATTTACGCCTTTATTAAGGTTAGATAGAGTTAGCTATTACCTAACTTAGTAAATAAAACTTTAAAATATGGTATAGGGTAGCTAGTAAGGATTACCTTTAGCGAGGTAGTTATTAAGGACCGCTTTCAATTTCTAAAGTATTTCCTTATTTATCTTCTTTACGAAGTACCTATAGATTTTAGGTAATATATAAGCTATGAAAATAAATAGCTACTCCCTAGTATAGTTTATAGTATACTTACTCTTTACTTTTTATTATCTCTCTTAATATATATAGCTCTAATAAGAGCGGGAGGTATATAAAAGACTACGTATTAACAAGAGAGTACTATATAAGGAGATTACTATATTATTTACTTATCTAGTAATTATCTTTATGATCTATCCTAATAAGGAAGTATATTTCTTGAAGTATATAATAAGTACTTACTAGTATATTTATACCCTTACTAAGGTTAAATAGAGTTAGCTATAACTAGACTTAGTAAATAAAACCTTAGAATATAGCGCGAAGCCCTTATTATTAATGGCTACTTTTAAGCTTTCTAGAACCTACTTAATTATCTTCTTTAGAACGTACCTATAGATTTTAAGTAGTATATAAGCTAGCTGTTATTATTAAATTAGAGCTTGAAGTTTTCTCTAGAGATATATAGCTTAAGTAGATATAGCTTACTAAAACTATCTCTTTCTAAGGTACTTATAGATTCTAAGTGGCCTCTGGCCACTGCATAGTGATTTTACCTGCTTAAGTGCAACAGACCTTCTAACTCTGCGCCTCCTGATAATATATAGCCTTTGGTTATGTGATCTTGCTGACTACCTCTCCTAACTATAGCCGCACTTATACGTACCTATAGCCTCACGATCTTTAACTTTATATCGATAATAACGTGGTTTTTAATTATTTAAACTACGAAACTATTGACTTTTCCTCTCGCGCACTACCCGCGCTGCTAATACCGCCTCTATTACCGCTTTATCCGCTAGAAGTCGTTACTATCTTTATAGCTATGCCGTTATTAGCAACGCTCTCTCTATATTAAAGTAGTTAGCGCAAGCCGTACTTACCGATAAGCCCTAAGGGGCCTAGGCTACCTCTACCTTAATAGTGCGGAGGACCTGCTCGAAGAAGGGCTACTCTATAGGGTATATAACGACCCGCCTAGCTTCTACTACTAAGTCCGCTTACTTAGCTATAATATAATAGCAAGTATCCCCTCTAGGGGTATTAATAAGAGCCCTCTTAAGGGCTATACTAATAATACGCTCTCTATATATAACGGAGTAGTTAAAGAAGGAGCGGGTTTTATCGATCGTATTAATACTAAACTCTCTAGCGAGCTCTCGCGCGTTATTAGCATTAAAGGGCATGCCTCGCGCGGGCTTAGCGTTTTTATATACGGGGTCTAGTACTAATATAGTTAAGAGATAAGGAAGAGGGAGAGGTATAAGGCCCTGCTCGTAGTAGTAGAGCTTCTTATGCTTCTAGCTATAAGAACCTCTTAGGAAAGACCTCTTTAGTTAAGGAGTTACCTCTCGTATAGTAGCGTTCGTAGCACCTTGCTAGAAGGTCGACCTTTTGGGTTAAGGAGTTATCTTATATAGTAGCTTTTACTTTTAATACCTTACTCGAAGGTCGACCTTTTAGGTTAAGGAGTTATCTCATATAGTAGCTTTCGCCTTGCTAGAAGGTTTAGCGAGGGCGTTACCACGAGAGCCTTAGTAGCCCGTTCAGCTCCGATATAATCAGCCCCGGTGTAGCGCGCATCCGACTCTATATAAGGGTTTGCTTATGAGTAGTAGGAACGTATAGGGTTCCTATATTGTTTTCCTTAACTAGTAGAGGGTATAGGTTAAAATACCTATATAGTATTTCCCGAATTATGCCTGCGAACTGGGTGAATTTATTATAGTCTTTTTGCGAAGGGGCTGCGGCGTAATTCCGAGCTCAATAGATTCTAAGTAGTATATATGCTATAAAAATAAAAAGCTACTCATTAGTATAGCTTATAGTATACTTGCCTCCTATCCCGTATTATCTCTATTAGTATATATACCTCTAATAAGAGCGGGAGCTAGTAGCTAGTAGGAATAAGTACTTATTAGTATATTTACGCCCTTACTTACGTTAGATAGAGTTAGCTATAACTAGACTTAGTAGATAAAACCTTTAAATATAATATAAAGTAAGTATTAGGGACTACCTTTAATCTTTAAAAAAGCTTCTTATTTATCTTCTTTATAGGATATATATAGATTTTAAGAAGTATATAAGTAATAAGAATTAATAGCTATACCTTAGTATAGCTTATAGTATACTTACCTCTTATCGATTATTATCTCTCTTAATATATTTACCTCTAATAAGAGCTAGAGGTATATAAAAGACTATATATTAAAAGGAGACTACTATATAAGGAGACTACTATATTATTTACTTATATTAGATACTAGAAACCAGAATTAATATCCTATTAGAAGAGCTAATAGCTAGCGCTCCCCATTATAGAGAATAGAATATATAGTATTCCTAATTAGATTTATTCTATCTATAGCGTAAACTTACTAATAGAAGTTTTCTCCTCAGAGCTAGCTATAGCTAGGGCTCCCTAGTCTACCTTACCTTCCATTAGGAAGGTTAATCTTTACCTTTTAAGAAGCTAGGCCTACCTAAGAAAAAGAACTCTGTTACTACTATTAACCCCCTATATATTAAAGGCTTAAATATAATTAGCCTTTTAAAGAATTAAGCTATTTTATCCTAAGTCTAGATAAATATAGGTTTGTATAGCTTAGTTTAGTCTATACTACTCATATTAGCTCTTATTAGCTCTTATTAGCTCCTATTAGCTCTTTATTAATAAGCCCTCAATATATAATAGGGCTCTAGCTAGTAGCTAGTAGCTAGTAAGAATAAGCACTTATTAGTATATTTATACCTTTATTAAGGTTAGATAGAGTTAGCTATAACTAGACTTAGTAGGTAAAAGCTTAAAATATAAGAGAGTTTTACCCTCTACTAGTTAAGGAAAATAATATAGGAACCTTATACGTTCCTATTACTTATAAGTAAACCCTCTAAATATTACTATATAAAGTTAGATACGCGCTATACTAGGGCTAATTATATTAGAGCTAAACGGGCTACTAAGGCTCTTATAGTAACGCCCTTACTAAACCTTCTAATATAGTACTATAAAAGCTACTATATAAGATAACTCCTTAACCTAAAAGGTCGACCTTCTAGCAAGGTATTAAAAATAAAAGCTACTATATAAGATAACTCCTTAACCTAAAAGGTCGACCTTCTAGCAAGGTATTACGAACGCTACTATATAAGAGGTAACTCCTTAACTAAAGAGGTCTTTCCTAAGAGGTTCTTATAGCTAGAAGTATAAGAAGCTCTATAAGCAGGGCCTTATGCCGCTCCCTCTTCCTTATCCTTATCCCTTAACTATGTCGGCACTAGACCCCGCATATAAATACGCTAAGCCCTATGTATTATTAGGAGGCGCGGAGTTAGAAGGTCTGTTGCACTTGAGTAGGTAAAATCACTATGTAGTGGCCAGAGGCCCTAGGTCTAGTTATAAGTAACTCTATATAACCTTAATAAAGGTATAAATATACTAATAAGTACCTATTCCTACTACTTACTAGCTCCTACTCTTATTAGAGGTATATATACTAATAGAGATAATAAAGGATAAGATATAAGTATCCTATAAGCTATACTAGTAAGTAGCCTTTTATTCTTATAGCTTATATACTACTTATAATCTATAAGAACCTTATAAAGAAGTAATATTGATAGGCTATATTTAGAGAAATAGACTTTCTTATTAGGATTTATAATAGGAATGATTACTAGATAAGTAAATAATATAGTAATTTCTTATATAATACTCTCTTCTTAATAGATGGTTTTTTATATATATCTTACTCTTATCAGAGCTATATATACTAAGAGAGATAAAGAGGGATAAGAGGTAAGTATAGTATAGGTTATATTAATAAGTAGCCTTTTATTTTTAAAGCTTATATATTACTTAGAATCTAAAAGTACCTTATAAAGAGATAGTATTAGTAAGCTATATCTACTTAAGCTATATATCTCTAGGGATAACTTTAAGCTCCAACTTAATAATAAAAGCTAGCTTATCTACTACTTAAAACCTATAAGTACCTTATAAAGAAGATAAATAAATAGGATCTAAGAAGCTTAAACGTAGTCCTTAATAATAAGGGCCTCGCGCTATATTCCAGGGTTTTATTTACTAAATCTAGTTATAACTAGCTCTATTTAATGGTAATAAGAGTATAAATATATTAGTAAGTATCTATTATTTACTTAAGGAAATAGACTTTCTTAATAAGATATATAATAGGGATAATTACTAGATAAGTAAATAATATAGTTATCTCCTTATATAGTACTCTCTTCTTAATATATAGGTTTTTGTATACCTCCCGCTCTTATTAGACCTATATATACTGAGAGAGATAAAGGGGGATAAGAGGGTAAGTATACTATAAGCTATGTTAATAAGTAGCTTTTTATTTTTATAGCTTATATATTACTTAGAATCTATAGGTACCTTATAAAGAGATCTTATTAGTAAGTCATATCTACTTAAGCTATATATCTTTAGAGATATTTTTAAGCTCTAACTTAATAATAAGGGCTAGCTTATATATTACTTAAAATCTATAGGTACTTTTCAAAAAAGATAAGTAAGAAGGTCCTAGAAAGCTTAAAAGTAATCCTTAATAATCAGGGCTTTATACTATATTTCAAGCTTTAACTTCCTAAGTCTAGGTATAGCTAACTCTATTTAACCTTCATAAGAGTATAACTATACTAATAAGTATCTATTATATACTTAAAGAAATATATCTCTTTATTAGGATTTATAATAGGGATAATTACCAGATAAGCGAATAGTATAGTATACTCTCAATATAGTACTCTCTTCTTAATATATAGTTTTTTATATTCCTTATATTCCTATTAGAGCTATATATATTAAGAGAGATAATAAAGAGTAGAAGGTAAGTATATTATAAGCTATATCAAGGAGTAGCTATTTACCTTTATAGCTTATATACTACTTAAAATCTATAGGTACCTTATAAAGAAGATAAATAAGGAGATCTTTTCAAAATTAAAAGCAATCCTTAATAACTATATTACTAGAGGTAGTTCTTAATAACTACCTTATACTATATTTTAAAGTTAAATCTACTACGTCTAGTTATAGCTAACTCTATCCAACCTTAATAAAGATAGATATACTAGTAGGTGCCTATTCCTACTAGCTAGTAGCTAGAGCCTTATTATATATATAGGGCTTATTAATAAAGAGCTAATAAGAGCTAATAAGGGCGTATAAGAGTAATATAGACTAAGCTAAGCTATATAGACCTATATTTATCTAGACTTAGGACGAGTTAGCTTAATCCTTTAAAAGACTAATTAGATTTAAGCTTTTAATATATAGGAGTTTAATAGTAATAAGAGGGACTTTTGCTTAGGCAGGCCTAGCTTCCTAAAAGGTAAAGATTAACCTTCCTAACGGAAGGCAAATTATGATAGTAAAGAAAAGTAGTAATAATAGGTGTTTAGGTAGGACTCCTAAGGTAATAAGTAGTTCAAGTATATATAGCGTTATTACTCTATCTCCTGCCCTAGTTCTCTTTAGAGGTCTAGTAGTTAGTATAGGTATACCTATACCTTATCTACTTACTAGTAATATAGCTATTATAGTATACTATATAGTTAATAGTCTTATTAGTACCTATTTACTAGAGGTATTATTATTCTTATATTATCTTCTAAAAGATTAGTATAAGTAAATCCTCTAAGGTTAGGTAATAGAAAATTGGGTAGCCCTTTGGGATATATTATGTTCTTTCATTCTTATAGGAGAGATCTTAAGCTCCCTAGCTAGTAAGCTATAAATTAATTACAAATCGGGCGCTATTAGCGCTCCTATACGTATATAGAGTATCCTATATTTATTATAATTATTCTCTATATATCCTTTAAGCTAAGGAGCAAATAAAACTTTTTAAACTCCTTATAGTTAAGAACCCTTCGGCCTCTAGCTACTGCATAGTTATTTTACCCGCTTAAGTGCAATAAACCTTCTAACTCCGCGCCTCCTGATAATATATAGCCTTCGGTCACGTGATCGTAACTCTCCTAACTATAGCTATACTTATACGTGCCTATAGCCTTATAATCTTTAACTTTATATTAATAATAACGTAGTTTTTAATTATTTAAATTATAAAACTATCGACTTTTCCTTTCGCGTACTACCCGCGCTACTGTTAAATACTACCTCTATTACTGCCTCGTCCGCTAGAAGTTGTTACTGTCTTTACTATGCTATTATTAGTAAGGCTCTCTCTATGTTAAAGTAGTTAGCGTAAGCTATACTTACTAATATTTACCTAG
The DNA here is from genome assembly GCA_036785755.1 of Colletotrichum ledebouriae. NCBI lineage: Eukaryota > Fungi > Ascomycota > Sordariomycetes > Glomerellales > Glomerellaceae > Colletotrichum > Colletotrichum ledebouriae. The sequence goes on from JAVHLU010000157.1 coordinate 16,292, forward strand.
GCTGCCTAGGCTACCTCTACCTTAGTAATACGGAGGACCTGCTTAAAGAAGGGCTACTCTATAGGGTATATAATAACTTAGTAAACTTCTACTACTAAGTTTACTTACTTAGCTCTAATACTATCGCGCCTTATAGAGTCCCCTATAGGGGTATTAAGGTAAGCCCTCTTAAGAGCTATACTAATAATATACTCTCTATATATAGCAGAGTAGTTAATAAAGGAGTAGGTTTTATTAATTATATTAAGGCTAAAATCTCTAGTAATCCCCTTTATATTATTTATATTAAAGGGCGTACCTCGCTTAGGCTTAGTATATTTATATATAGGGTTTAGTATTAATATAGTTAAGGGATAAGGATAAGGAAGAGGGAGAGGTATAAGGCCCTGCTTATAGTAGTAGAGCTTCTTATACTTCTAGCTATAAGAACCTCTTAAGAAAGACCTCTTTAGTTAAGGAGTTACCTCTTATATAGTAGCGTTTACCTTACTAGAAAGTTAACCTTTTAGGTCAAGGAGTTATCTTATATAGTAGCTTTTACCTTTAGTACCTTACTAGAAGGTTAAGCTTTTAGGTTAAGGAGTTATCTCATATAGTAGCTTTTACCTTACTAGAAGGTTCAGCGAGGGCGTTACTACGAGAGCCTTAGTAGCCTATTCAGCTCTAATATAATTAGCCCTAGTATAGCGCGCATCTAACTTTATATAAGGGTTTGCTTATAAGTAGTAGGAATATATAGGGTTCTTATATTATTTTCCTTAACTAGTAGAGGGTATAGGTTAAAATACTTATATAGTATTTCCAGAATTATACTTACGAACTAGGTGAATTTATTATAGTCTTTTTGCAAAGGGGCTGCGGCGTAATTCCGAACTTAATAGTTAAGAACCCTTATCAGGCTATTAGCTAGTTTACTATTTATTAGTATATCTACTATACTAAATAGCCCTCTAGTATATTTATACTCTAGTCATATATTTTAGGTATTAATATACTATAATAAAGTTAAGATCTATCCCTTTTTACTTATTATAAGATATATTATTTATTATTTATTATTGTAAATCTTTTAAATATTACTAGGTTCAAGAGCCATATCTCTAAATAGCTTTTAAACCGCGATAGCCTCCCTAGTAGTATATTCAAGGCTTGGAAGCTCTACCTCTATTCTTAATATTATAACTATAATTTATTAAGTAGCTTTCTACTAAATTAGTCCTCCAAAGGGCGAGATTATATACTCTAAAGACAACCTCTATATCTCCTTATTAATTCTAAATAAAGCGTTACTTATAATTAGTAGTACTTATTTACCCCCTAAGTTACTAAAATATATTATAAGGTAATAAGTATAAAATAGGTATTATATAACTCAGTTAGTAGTTATATAGTAATAAGAAGCGGGATTTATTAGGAATCCTAAGAGTATGGAGTATATGAAAGTAATATTAAGTTAAATTATAATAGTAATATCAAGTATAGAGCCAATCTTCTTTTAGAAACTATTTATCTCTAACAGTATTACTATAGTTTTACTCTTTAGAAGTAATAGGGTTAAAAGGGGGTTAGTGGCGCTATTAGGTTAAGTACGTTAAACTTCTTTATTACCCTCTTATTATATTAGTTATATAAAAAGTATATTTTTATATAGCTTAGTTAAAGATAACTCTAATTCTAAGATAGGACTTAACTAAGCCTTATTCTTTTAGCTTATATACCTTCTTTAACCTAGTAATAACTCTCTATGCTACTTTATTATAGTTCTTATACAAAAGAATAAAGAGGTTATTTATATAGAAGATAATAAGAACTTTTTTATTACTTAACTAAAAGATATATAAGTCTTTACTTATAAGTATAAGGCTTAGGTCTTAAAAGGTTAAGGAGAACTCCTTATACTAGAGTAAAAGAGCGTCCCTTAGCCTATAGAGCGCGTAGCGTAGTTCTATATACTTTCTAGGCTATTTAAAGCTATCTAGTAGTTTAGAAAAAGTAGGGTCTTTATTTGGGTCCGGGGAGGTATTTAGGAATATATTTATAACGTCGAATTATTTAACTTCGAGGTTCAATTATATAGCAATTAATATCGCTACCCTAAAGGTATAAGCGAGTATAACGCTCCCTTAGGTCTCATTAACCCGTAGGAATATAAAGAGCTAACTAGTGTATTTGTTCTTAATAATAAGGAGCTACTAATTCTAGTTAAAGCCTTCTAGGTAGTTAAAGAGATCCTATGCGATTCTATAGTAAAGATATATTACTTTATTATTATAGTTGGCGATCCGATAGTATGGTTTCTGCTAATAGAAGCTAGGGGATAATAGGTCTAAGGGCTATAGCAATTAGTTATAATCCTTATAAGAGCTTTATATAGTATAAGATAAGCTAAGAGTACCCTAGGGATAATTATAAAATTAATTACTAAAGAGCTATAAAAGTCTATTCTTAAGCTAGGCTTAAGTCTATCTTGTATATAAGTCCTAGATATCCAATACCAAACGCGCTTAGCGCGGCTATCCCGCCTAAGGGCCCTTAACGCGGTTAAATATACCTAAACGTAGTAACCCTCATTAAAAGGGTTTATCGCCTTTAAGGAGAAAACCTTCTGAAATTAGATATTTTTTCCCTATATTTCTCACCTACTATATAAACTATATTCTTTAATAGCACGACCTTAATAGTTAGCTTTATCCTCTCATAACTAAGGATATCCTTTGTAATTAAGGAAGGTACTTAACTATATAGATAGCTAACCCTATCGAGTTTATATAAAGTAGTATCTTAGTAGTTAATACCTATAGGTATTATATATTATTAAGAGCCTCTAAGCTCCCCCTTTCCCTTAACTAGGAGATATCCCTAAGAGATATTAAACCTTATAGATAATAATACCCCATAAGCTACTTTCTTATTTTAAGGTTAAAGAAAGTCTTAAGTCTAACGTCTTAGAACTTATTAACTATTTAACTATTATTAACTTTAAAATAGCGCTTAAGTAATACCCTAATAAGTTCTATGTACTACTTACTTAGACTAAGTATACCCTCCTTAGGTTAGCTATAAAGGTAAGTATTATACCTATTACTTATAAGAACTTTAAATAATGATTAAGTAACTACTATAGATATATTTAAAAGTTATTATTATATAGGGAAGTATATTAGATCGCTTAATATATTTAAATTAAGGTCCCAAGGGTATAGGTAATAAACCTATAACCTTTTACTAATACTATTAGAGAGTAATGTTACTTTAACCTCCCTTATTATAATTAATATATTAGGATAGAGATTAAATAGGGCTAGATACTAGACCTAACACTCCCTTTTAAAGAGGATAAGGAGAGGAGAGGCTATAAAACCCTAAGGGCTAAAGCTATAGATAATCTAGATATCCTAAAACCTATATCTAAACTTAATATAATAATGATTCCTAAAGCTTTTTTAATACTTCTATTAACTCTAGAGGAGTATTATAATTTTAAATAAAGCTTTATAAATACTCTATAACCCTTACCTCTTAAATTAGTATTAAAGGATATTATTTTAATATTAATACTGGAGCTAGGTCTAAACGTATTCTATATATTCCTTAAGGAAAGCCTACATATATTCAGCGCCTTATTCCTGACCTAAGGGTAGGGATAAAGCCCTCCTATACCTAAGCTAAGTAACTCTTAGAGCTACCCTAGTCTTTATAGCTAGGGTAAGTATTATAGTGAGATAGGCCTATAGGAACCCGAATCTAGACTATTAAACCTTAATAAAGGTAAAGGATATAATTAGGATATTAAATATATAGAGAACGCTCCTCTCTTACTACCTACGCCGCCTAGTAACCCTAGTCATAGTAGTAATAATAATAACCCCGAAGGCTAGAATAGTAGAGGAGGTAGCCCTGGTTATAATAATAGTAATAGCTAAGATAACTATTACTATTAGCCTTTAGCGAAGCTAAGAGATACTATCAAGCTACAAGCTAACCGTAATATGTTCTTAGGTAGCTATAACTTTCTCTTATTCCTTCTCTCTATAATAAGGAAGGGTTGGTATATATAATAGCTAGCACGCTAGCTACTAAACCTGGGTATAGAACCCCTCGTTTTAAAACTAATATAATTAGGTTGTTTAACCCGCCTTTACATAATAAAGAAGTCGATAATATATATATTAATAGTAGTTTAAAGACTATCTACTAAAATATATACTACTTTAGTGATACTATTAATCGCTATATAGAGTTAGATAATAGGAACCTAGCTATAGCTACTCTTAACCTTTACTAAACTTTATTAAGGCCCGCCTCGGGCTAATACTATAATAACCTAGTATTAGATAAGAAGGTAGAACTTAATGACCCTAATTATGGATTATATTATGAGAAAGAGTTATTATTTAAACGTTTTTATTTACTATATAAAATTATAGAAGTACGTTTAAAAAAGGAGAGGTATACTCTATATAGTATATTTAATAGATATAAGATTTAATACTAGATAACTAAGGTTACTTGATTTTATAAGGATACTAAAGAGGGTGAATCTAAGGGATTTATTATTATATATAATAAAATAGATATACAACTAGTTATTAGTATTCCTTAGCTAACTAATAAGATAAACTATAATAAGTTTATTATAAGCCTATAAAGGATAGTCCCTAGTTAGTATTAAATAGTTACTAAGGGATCCTAGCGAGCATTAGTCTAACTATCTATTAAGATAACTTATATAGGAACTACCTTAATAAGATTATTCCTAAAAGAAACCTCGAGAATAAGCTATATTACTATTACTTATTACCTATATTATATAAACCTAAAAAAGACTATATCTAGCCTATTATATTAAGACCTATAAAGCAAGCTACTAATATTACTACCAAACGTTTATTAAGTTCTTCTTATAAAGAGATTTAGTTTAATTAATAACAAAGGCCCGAATACTAATATAATCAGCTTATTTAACGTATTTAGTATCCTTAACCGCCTAGTTACCCTTTAGTATATATATTAAAAGTGACTAGCTATAAGTAAATAGAAGAGGAGGTATATACTTTATTAGATAAGGGTAACTTCAATTATATTTAGTGTAATAAGGCTAATAAGTATTCGGATTCCTATAAAGAAGATTTAGTTATGAGCACTAATAGTAAAGATAACTAAGAGGATTAGGAACATAACTCTAAGTATATTATCCTAGTTACTTAACCCGCTCTTTACTATATGTACTCTCTAGGGTATATACCTAGATATAATTCGAGCTCGGAGTTACGCTGCAGCCCCTTTGCAAAAAGACTATAATAAATTCACCTAGTTCGCAGGTATAATTCGGGAAATATTATATAGGTATTTTAACCTATACCCTCTACTAGTTAAGGAAAATAATATAGGAACCCTATACGTTCCTACTACTTATAAGCAAACCCTCGCATAAAGTCGGACGCGCGCTATACTAGGGCTAATTATATCAGAGCTAAATAGGCTACTAAGGCTCTTATAGCCTAGAAACGCCCTCGCTAAACCTTCTAGTAAGGTGCTATAAAAGCCACTATACGAGATAACTCCTTAACCTAAAAAGTCGACCTTCTAATAAGGTACTATAAACGCTACTATACGAGAGGTAACTCCTTAACTAAAGAGGTCTTTCCTAAGAGGTTCTTATAGCTAGAAGTATAAGAAGCTCTATTACTATAAGTAGGGCCTTATACCTCTCCCTCTTCCTTATCCTTATCCCTTAACTATATTAGTACTAGACCCTATATATAAATACGCTAAGCTTAAGCGAGGTATACCCTTTAGTATAGATAATATAGAGGGGATTACTAGAGAGTTTAGCCTTAATATAATTAATAAAACCCGCTCCTTTATTAACTACTCCGCTATATATAGAGAGTATATTATTAATATAGCCCTTAAGAGGGCTTATCTTAATACCCTTATAGGGGACTCTATAAGGCGCGATAGTATTAGAGCTAAGTAAGTAAACTTAGTAGCGGAAGTTTAGCGGGTTATTATATACCCTATAGAGTAGCCCTTCCTCGAGCAGGTCCTCTATATTACTAAGGCAGAGGCAGCCTAGGCAGCGAATATTAGTGAGTATAGCTTATGCTAAATAGAGAGAGCGTTGCTAACGATAGTATAGTAAAGATAGTAATAACTTCTAGCGGATAAAGCGGTAATAGAGGCGGTATTTAATAGTAGCGCTGGTAGTATACGAGAGGAAAGGTCGATAGTTTTATAGTTTAAATAATTAAAAACCACGTTATTATTAATATAAAGTCAAAGATCGTAAGGCTATCTAGTAGGGTATATATAAGTGCGGCTATAGTTAGGAGAGGATCACGTGACCGAAGGCTATATTTTATTAGGAGGCGCGGAGTTAGAGGGTCTGTTGCACTTAAGCAGGTAAAATCACTATGCATTGGCTAGAGGCCAAGCCTATACTATTTAGAGTCCTAGTATTTATAATATAGCGAATTATAGATAGTAAGCATAAGGGTTAAATAGTTATAGACCTATATACTCTTAATAAGGCTATAATCCCTACTATATACCCTATACTATTGTAATAAGATATTATTAAACGCCTTTATACTAAACTATAGATTATTATAGTTAACGCTTAATCCCTCTTCTACTAATTTCTTATTAAGAAGGAATATTAAGATCAATTGACTATAATTAGCTATTATAAGCAAGAACCCTTAAAGGTAGTACTTATAGGATTCTATAATTCGCTTACTCACGCTAAATATATTATCGATACACTCTTATACCTATATAAGGAATATACCTATATATTTATTAATAATATCATTATTACTTTAGAGGACCTTAAAACTTACCTTAAGCACCTTAATACGATCCTTAAACCCTTTCCTAATACTAAACTCTCGCTCTCTATAAAGAAGTTATTTATTAGATATCCCTTTATTACGGCACTTAGCTTTAATATTAACGCTTTTAGACTATTAAATATATTTATCTATATTAATATTATTAAGAAGATTAAGTACCCCTATAACCTTTACTAGCTTAAATACTAGATAGGGGTAACTAGTCTTCTAAAATATCTAATACTACGTTATAATAATTATATTTAACTACTCTAATAATATAAAATAATATTACTTACTAAAGCCTAAGCTTAATGAAAGGATAAAGATGCTATAAGAAAGGTTTTCTATTAGAAGACAAGCATTAAACCTATACTAGAAGAAGTAGCTAGCTTTAATAATATTAAAGATATGTTAATAATAGATAATACCTTATTCTATTATAATCCTAATAAGTAGCTATTCCTATAGCTTAACTTAGTAAACGAATATAAGCACGCTATACTAGTCTTCTAGCTAGCTAATATTATTAAATAGAAGCCTTATAACCCTATTATGTATACTAATATATACCTCATTACCTATATTAGCAAAGCCCTTAACTAAGCTAAATAGAAGTATTAGCCTACTGAACTTAAAGTGGCTTACTTAGTATAAGTAGTAAAGAAGTATAAGCTAATATTATATTTCTTAAGACGAGACCTAATAATTATACTTACTAACTATTTAGTAATATATAATATTATTAAATAAATATTACTATAGTTAGAGAATAAGATAAGGTCTAACTTATAACATATATTATTATTAGAATACCTTAGCTAATTCTCCCTAGTATATTATTATATCCCTAAAACGTTAAATATTATAGTAGATATATTATTATATCTACTTATAATAGAAATCCCCATTAAGGATATTAGGGAACTTAATAAAATATAGGATAATATACCTATAGGTGCGAACTTTATAATAGAGATATCTCTTAATAATAACTTTAAGACTAAGCTTATTTAATCATATACTAACTCTAAGTTATAGAATAGAGTATATAAAATACTCTATAAAAGGATAGATAATCTAGACCTTAAGTCTATTATATATAATAGTCTCCCTTACTATATTAACCCTTATATAAATAAGCAAAAGCTCTATATTCTAAAAGGGTTAGTAATACTACTTATTAAAGAGGCCTATAATAACTATTATTGCTTTAATTAGGATTGAAGATAGAGAGCTATTAATAAATACTTTTATATCCTATATCTTACATAATACGTTAATAACTGTATAGCTAACTATTTATAATATAGAATAAGGAATATAGAACGTTAACTACTGCTTAGTATAATATAGCTAATATTAATACTAGCTATTCTCTGCCAGATTATTACTATAGACTTTATTATTAGGCTTCCGAAAATACCTTTTTAGTATTTAGGCTATAAGGTAGAGAACTTCCTACTACTTAATATAGTACTTACTATAACTAATAAGTTCCCTAAGGTAAGACTTCTTATCCGAGGTTATTTAATGTATACTATTAAAATGTAGGGATATCTTCTTCTTTATAACCTCTAATATAATAACTAGGGAATACTGAAGGCTATTATATCTAATAATAACTATAAGTTCCTATTAAATTTTAGACTACACTGTAGGCTAAACTATATATTAAATTAAGATTCCTACTAGTAGATTATCCTTAGACTAATAGTATCTTAGAATACAAGAACTAAACTATTATTGAGTTCGGAATTACGCCGCAGCCCCTTCGCAAAAGGACTACAACAAATTCACCCAGTTCGCAAGCACAATTCGGGAAACACTATAGGGGCATTTTGACCTATGCCCTCTACCAGTTAAGGAAAACTATTACACTAGCTATTTATTACTTTCTTAACCTTAATAATAATGACTAGGTAAGATTACTCCTAAGCCTCTATCATAACCTTAATAATACCTACCTATAAGTTAATAGTTATATATTAACTTAAATCCTATATAGGATTGAGCTCGGAATTACGCCGCAGCCCCTTCGCAAAAAGACTACAACAAATTCACCCAGTTCGCAGGCACAATTCGGGAAACACTATAGGGGCATTTTGACCTATGCCCTCTACCAGTTAAGGAAAACTATTACACTAGCTATTTATTACTTTCTTAACCTTAATAATAATGACTAGGTAAGATTACTCCTAAGCCTCTATCATAACCTTAATAATACCTACCTATAAGTTAATAGTTATATATTAACTTAAATCCTATATAGGATAAATACTAATAACGTATTAAATATCTTAGATGATGTAAACCTAGAGATAAACTATAAGATCTCCTAGGAGGAAGCTGAAATTTTAATTATAGTAGCCTAGCTATATATAAAGGAACGATATAATAAAGAATATTATTTTATTATATTTAAGCTAGGTAACTAGGTATATTTTAAGATAGGATTAGGATATTATCTACTAGGATAGCTAAATCTGAAGTATAGCGACTGGTATATCCTATTTAAGGTCCTTAAACGTATTAGTTAGTTAGTATACTATCTTAATATTCTACTTAATATAAATATTTATCTAGTTATATCTATTATCTAACTTATACTAGTACTAGCCCCTATTAGTAACCGATTTAACTATTGAAATAACTACTAAGAACTAGTTAATATTAAGGAAGATAATAATATTTATTAGCTTAACGTATATAAGTAATCTAAGATTAAAAGTATCCTTAAGAAGCGAACCCTTGCATAAGGAAAGGTATAATATCTAGTTAAATAAAAAGGTTAGTTATTAAGATATATAGGTTAGATAGATAAAGACGTTATAAATATAGATAAACTTATTACTATATTTAAAAGCAAGGAATAAGAGATAGAATAGCTCTATAAATAAGTATAAGCTTAAAGACCTTTCTAATAAGGCGTTAAACTAGTATTAGAGCCTCGTAAAAGACTACTAAAGCGCTTAAGAGGAAGGCCTTAAAAGAACCCTATAAAATAATAGGATATTGAGTTCGGAATTACGCCGCAGCCACTTTGTAAAAAGACTATAACAAATTAACTTAGTTTGTAAGTATAATTTAGGAAATACTATATAGGTATTTTAACTTATACCCTCTACTAATTAAGGAAAATAATATAATAACCCTATATATTCCTACTACCTATAAGTAAACCCTTTAAATATGATAAAGTTAGACGCTCGCTATACTAGGGCTAATTATATTAGAACTAAATAGGCTACTAAGGCTCTTATAGCCTAGAAATACCCTTGCTAAACCTTCTAGCAAGGTATTATAAAAGCTACTACGCGAGATAACTCCTTAACCTAAAAGGTTAACCTTCTAGTAAGGTAAATATTACTATATAAGAGATAACTGCTTAACTAAAGAGGTCTTTCCTAAGAGGTTCTTATAGCTAGAAGCATAAGAAACTCTGCTATAACGAGCAGGGCCTTATTCCTCTCCCTCTTCCTTATCTAACCCACGATATTAGTCGATAGTTTCGTAGTTTAAATAATTAAAAACCACGTTATCATCGCTATAAAGTTGAAGATCGTGAGGCTATAGGCACGTATAAGTACAGCTATGGTTAGGAAAGAATCACGTGACCGATGGCTACGTATTATTAGGAGTCGCGGAGTTAGAAGGTCTATTGCACTTGAGTAGGTAAAATCACTATGCAGTGGCCAGAGGCTAAAATAATAGGATATATATTATAAATAAGGAACCTGCTACTTAAGGCGCCTTAAATGGATAATTAAATCAAAAAGAATATTATAACTAAGGCTTTATTATGAAATAAAGATATTTAGCGCGCTTAGTATATCTAAGGGCTTTAGCCTAATAATAGTAATATTTATATCTAGCCTAATAATAATTATAAATATACCTATCGCGCCTTCTCTCTTAAGTACCTTCTACCCTTAGCGCTATAAGAACCTTTATAAATATAACTACTATCCTCGCTTAAAGGTTAATACCTACTTTACTTAACTAAGAAGAAAAATTAGCGCTTAAGTATATATATACTAAATAAATTTATATTACTAGGTAACCCTACTAGTTATTATTACTATCTTCGCTAGCCTAGTATTACGTAGACCTTTCTCTCTATATATATATTTTTATATAGAGTATTAATACCTTTATTCCCTTTACCTTATAATTATTATACTTATACCTCTTATTTTATTATTATTATCCTCCTCTAGATATTAAGGACCCTTACTAACGCTTAATATTATCATATGTACTTAGCGCTTCTAGAGCGACTTATATTTTATATACCTGGATATTATTTTACTTCTAATAAATAATAATCTAAATTAGAAAACGCTAAGTATATTATACTTAATTATATCTACTATTACCTACCTTATATTAAGGAGATACCTCTTAGAAAGCTAGGATGTTAGGTCTATAATTAAGAAGTCTTGAAGCGCGCTCTTAGTTGGGAAACCTAGTATTATAGAACTAGCTATAATATCTCTAGCACCTTATTTATTATCTACCTAGGAACTAATATATACTCAATTTCCTAACTACCATTTACTAACTAAATTAAGTTCTAATACTAATTTCCTAACCCTATGTTAAACTATAAGTAGCTATCTCTCTATAACCTTATATAGAACTCCCTTAAGTATAACGTATATTATAATATTATTACTACCTTACTAATTACTATTAAGCCTAGAGAAGTATTAAGCAGAGATACAGAAGAATCTATGAATATTTAGCGCGCTTAAGCTAATAAGCCTATTGAAGCTACTTAGCCTAGATAATCCCTTAATACTAGCTAACCTACCTAAGCTATTAATACTATTAATATTATTAAGTATACTAAATCTTAAGTATTAAATAATATTACTATAGCTAGTACTTAATTAAGTCCTATTATTTAGAATAAGACTAATAAGTTAGCTACTCCTAATAGGTAAGCTACTAGCACTAGTACTCCTAATATCGTAGATACTATTAAGGCTATTAATGGAATATATGCCTATAGTGAACGTATTAGCTATATCGCTATCTTACTTAATAGATATAGAGATATATAAATTCCCCTAGCTATAGTGATCTCTAAGGATTATACTGGCGATATTAGTACTATTATACTTAACTTAGGCTAGTTTATTAAGTTAGCTATTAATAAGTTTAAGGTTGTTATAATAACTATCCCTAGGTAATTAACTAACGAAAGCTTAGGCTTTCTTAGCCTTAAGTAATACCTTATAGCTAAGTTATCTAGAAACTATATAGCTCTAGCTATAGGATTAGATAATTGCCCTAATATTAACCCTTTCTTTAGCGCTAGCTCCTATAATACCTCTAACGCGCCTAGCGCTATTAAGACGCCTAACGCTACCTCTAGTATTAAGATAGTTATTATTACTAATAAGTAGTTACTCGCTTATATCGCTAGGTTTTATTACCTTCCCTAATCTTATATTAAGTTCCTAAATATATAAGCGGTAATAAGTATCTACTTTTCGTATATCTACTTCTTTAATATAACTAACCTTATTACTATGTATTACTCTAAGTACCTAACCCTTTCTACCCTTATCTAGAATAATATAAATATCCTTAGCATTTATATATATTAGGGCCTTTAACTTATTCATTACTAAATATATTATAAATAACCCCGCCTTTAGCGCTATATTATTATTCTTCATTTCTCAACAGATACCATGCTACGAGTTTCCCAGTATTTATACTAAGGATAATATATATATTAGCTAGGCTATAATTAATAGTAATAGCCCTAGCGCTATCTATACCCTTCTAGATATTAATAATACTAAGACCATAGATATAGCTAACTTCTAGTATAAATATACTACTAACCTCTTAGGCCTCTATACTAATATTACCTCTTTTACTACCTTAATTACTATTTTTAAGGATAATCGCGTTATAGAGTTATACCCTAAGATTAGTAATAAGACTCGCTACTAGTTCCTCGAGTAATACTAGGATAACGCCTAACTAGCTACTACTTATAGTATTAGTTTTAACTAACTCCTAACGATTACCAAAGAGGTTAGTAATAAGGATAAGGAATACCCTAACCTCCTAAAGCTAATTAATACTAATACTATTAAGCTAACTAGCGCCGCTCCCGAGGCGCCCTTAACCTAAAGTAGGATATATATAGAATAGATAGAAGGAATAAAAAAAGGTTACTTAAGGTTATATATATATGATAATATTGCTATACCTATTTAGTATATTACTAATAATAGGAGGTATAAATTAGATTTTATGCTATATGTCGCAGTTAACGCTTTTCTCTTCTAATATAGGTAATTAATACCAAATACGCTTAGCGTGGTTATCCCGCCTAAGGGCGCTTAACGTAGTTGATATATTAGATATACCTAAATATAATAAACCTCCTTAAAAGGGCTTATCGCCTTTAAGGAGAAAACATTCTAAAATTCTAGATTTTTCACCTATATCTTTCGCTTACTACGTGGATCGTATTAAGTTTGGAATTACGCTACAGCCCCTTTGCAAAAAGACTATAACAAATTCACCTAGTTCGCAGGTATAATTCGGGAAATACTATATAGGTATTTTAACCTATACCCTCTACTAGTTAAGGAAAATAATATAGGAACCGTATACGTTCCTATTACTTATAAGTAAACCCTCGCATAAAGTTAGATACGCGCTATACTAGGGCTAATTATACTCGAGCTAAACGGGCTACTAAGGCTCTTATTACCTAGAAACGCCCTCGCTAAACCTTCTTGCAAGGTGCTATAAAAGCTACTATATAAGATAACTTCTTAACCTAAAAGGTCGACCTTCTAGTAAGGTACTAAAGGTACTATAAATACTACTATACGAGAGGTAACTCCTTAACTAAAGAGGTCTTTATTAAGAGGTTCTTATAGCTAGAAGCATAAGAAGCTCTATAAGTAGGGCCTTATACCTCTCCCTCTTCCTTATCCCTTAACTATATTAGTACTAGACCCTATATATAAAAACGCTAAGCTTATGCGAGGTATACCCTTTAATACTAATAATACGCGAGAGCTTATTAGAGAGTTTAGTATTAATATAATTAATAAAACCTACTCCTTTTTTAACTATTCTATTATATATAGAGAGTATATTATTAGTATAGCCCTTAAGAGGGCTCTTATTAATACCCCTAGAGGGGATACTCGCTATTATATTATAACTAAGTAAATAGACTTAGTAGTAGAAGCTAGGTAGCTTATTATATACCCTATAGAGTAGCCCTTCTTTAAGCAGGTCCTCCGCACTATTAAAGTAGAGGTAGCCTAAGCCCCTTAGGGCTTAAACGTTAATAAGTACGGCTTATGCTAAATAGAGAGAGCGTTACTAATAATAGTATAGCTAGCGGATAAAGTAGTAATAGAGGTAGTATTAGTAGCGCAGGTGGTATATAAGAGGAAAGGTCAATAGTTTCGTAGTTTAAATAATTAAAAACCACGTTATTATTAATATAAAGTTAAAGATCGTGAGGCTATCTAGTATAATAGGTATATACAAGTACAGCTATATTTAGGAAAGTTATAATCACGTAACCGAAGGCTATATATTATCAGGAGGCGCGGAGTTAGAAGGTCTATTGCACTTAAGCAGGTAAAATCACTATGCAGTGGCCTGAGGCCACATGGATCGTATTAATATCCCTCTTTCTTTATTCTAAGTAATTATCTTCTTATAATAATAATTATACCTAGTTAGTATTACTAACTAATTATTTACTAATTATTCCTTCCTATATTCTATTAATTACTAAGTATTCCTTCTTATACTCTACTACTTACTTCTTATCTTATTATTATATATCTTATATTATAATTCTTCTATATTAGGTAAGGCTCGCAATTCCCATATTATCCTATCTATAAAGGCCTTCTAGGCGCTAGTAGTGCCTATAGGGATACCCTAGTCTATAGACTTCTAATAGGTTATAATATTAAGTCTCCCTCTAAATAGTCTTATTCCTAAGACTAATATAAGTAGGTTATTACTCCTAGGTTAGGGAGTTATTAATTATACTTCCTAATATTTTTATAATACTAATACTATATTAGGTTATATTTAGAAATTACTTTCTTCTTCTACTCTTTATTATTATAATTAAGGTCTTTAAATTACTAAGTATAGGGCTATTGGAGAGGTATTATATTCTAATTAATACTCTTTTAGAAAGAGTTATAAAATACTTTCAAATGCTAATGTCTATAGCGAGTATATTTATCCAGGTTAATCTTATAATACTACTAATAATATCGTTTACATATATAGGTCTTGTTTTATCGTTTTCTTCTAGAGTATATACTAATTCTTCTTAGTAGATTATTTATTTAATAAGGCTTCTTATCTTAAGGATATAGGGGTTATAGAAGAGGGGATATTATAGAAAAGGCTTGCGGCGTTATATTAAGTATAGCCTAAATTAGATAAAATAATATTATGATTAAATTATTTATAGAAATAGAAAAGAATAGTATTTTCTAAGGCTAAAGGGGTAATAAACGAAGGGGTTCCTGAATAGTTTCTCCTATTACTAAGGCCTATTCTATAGGTAGCTTTAATATAATAGATTTAGATTTAGTACTTAGTAATTAGAACCCTAGTATATTTAACTTTCTTTTTAGTAATAGCTCCTAGTTAATAGGTATTCCTAATTATAAGAGTAGATTCTTCTTCCTTAGTTGATTACTTTACTATAATCTAATAATAGGCTAAGGAAAAATAAGTTAAATACTATTTTTATACGTTCGTAGTATAGCTTTTACTTATAGGATATATTGAGTCCGAAATTACGCCGCAGCCCCTTCGCAAAAAGACTATAATAAATTCGCCTAGTTCGCAAGTATAATTCGGGAAATACTATATAGGTATTTTAACCTATACCCTCTACTAGTTAAAGAAAATAATATAAGAACCCTATATATTCCTACTACTTATAAGTAAACCCTCTAAATATTATTATATAAAGTCGGGCGCGCGCTATACTAGGGCTAATCATATTAGAGCTAAATAAGCTACTAAGGCTCTTATAGCAACGCCCTCGCTAAACCTTCTAATAAGGTGCTATAAAAGCTACTATATGAGATAACTCCTTAACCTAAAAGGTTAACCTTCTAGTAAGGTATTATAAATATTATTATATAAGAGGTAACTCCTCAACTAAAGAGGTCTTTCCTAAGAGGTTCTTATAGCTAGAAGCATAAGAAGCTCTACTATAAGTAGGGCCTTATACCTCTCCCTCTTCCTTATTCTTATCCCTTAACTATATTAGCACTAGACCCTATATATAAATATACTAAGCCTAAGTAAGGTACGCCCTTTAGTATAAATAATATAGAGGGGATTACTAGAGAGTTTAGCCTTAATATAATTAATAAAACCCGCCCCTTTATTAACTACTCCGCTATATATAGAGAGTATATTATTAGTATAGCTCTTAAGAGGGCTTACCTTAATACCCCTAAAGGGGACTCTATAAGGCGTAATAATATTAAAGCTAAGTAAGTAAACTTAGTGGTAGAAGTTTAGTAGGTTATTATATACCCTATAGAATAGCCCTTCTTTAAGCAGGTCTTCTATATTACTAAGGTAGAGGTAGCCTAGGCAGCCTAGGCGAACGTTAGTAAGTATAGCTTATACTAATAACTTTAATATAGAGAGAGCGTTGCTAATAATAGTATAGCTACTAGTAGATAAAGCGGTAATAGAGGCGGTATTAGTAGCGCGGGTAGTGCGTGAGAGGAAAAGTCGATAGTTTCGTAGTCTATTAAATAATTAAAAACCACGTTATTATTAATATGAAGTTAAAGATCGTGAGGCTATAGGCATATAAGTGCGGCTATGGTTAGGAGAGGATCACGTGACCGAAGGCTGTGTATTATCAGGAGGCGCGGAGCTAGAAGGTCTATTACACTTAAGCAGGTAAAATCACTATGCAGTAGCCAGAGGCCAGTTATAAGCTTTATAAATTGAAAGAGGTTATTAGGTCTATTAACCTTACTAATCTAATTTTTAACTTGATCGTTAAGGTTAATATAAAATATAAAGATTATATTTTTATTAGTTAAGTTAGGTTATATATAGATATATTAGAATTCTATATTATGGCTTTTAGTTAACTTAGTTTATCTAAGGTAATATAAGTCTTATTTTATTTATTATCTCTTATTTAGATCTTAGAATAAGGATTCTAAGGCGTATTTAAATCCTTAGAAGCTTTTATAAATATCTTATATTTCTATAGAATACTTATTTAATATCTTCTTATCTAGGTATTCTTTAAGGAAGGGTATAAACTATTAAAAAGCTTATTTCCTAAGAAATATTAAAATTTATCTAACTTTCTTAATATTATTATTAAAGTTATTATATTAGAAATCTTAATAGTTTTTAACTTAGATTAGAAATTCCTTAAGCTATCTTAGGATATTATTAAATAAGATAAGTAAGCTTAGCTTAAGTTTCTTATATTTATTAATAATAGTAAGCTAGGTATTAATTTTACTGTTAAGTATTTAGTTCTAATACTTAAGGTTAATATTCTAAGCTAAAGAAGTCTAAAAAGCTTACAAAGTTCTTTAACTTAATAAGTATTTTTATTAAATAGGGATTATATTTTCCTAAAGTCTTAGTTAACTCTTTAAAGCTATTCTTAGGTATTATCTTAATTAGAAGAGTTATTATCTCTTATCCTAGTGTTTCTAAGTTCTTAAGTTATATTCTTAGTAAGCTACTATCCTAAGCTTAAAGATAAACTAAGTATAGAGTAAGTAATTAAGGCGTGAGAGGATATATTATTATAATACTCCTAGTAAGTATTCAAGATTAACTTACTAAATAAGAGTAATTAAAAGATTATAGTTAGCTATCTAATAATATAGTTTCTACTAATAAAAGCTAAGAGATAATATATAATAATAATATTATCTTATTAGTTTATATCATTAGGTTAGATCTAGGTTTAAGGGCTATAGTAATTAGTTATAATCCTTATAAGGCTAATATATAGTATAGGATAAGCTAAGAGTACCCTAGGGATAATCATAAAGCTAATTACTAAAGAGCTATAGAAATCTATCTTAAGCTAGGCTTAAGTCTATCCTATATATAGGTCCTAGATATCCTTCTTTCCTTACTCTAAGTAATTACTTTCTTATAATAATAATGATAATTATTTAGTACTACTAACTAATTATTTACTAATTATTCCTTTTTATATTCTACTAATTACTAATTATTCCTTTCTATACTTTACTAATTACTAATTATTCTTTCCTATACACTACTAATTACTTCTTCTCTTATTATTATATAATGTATACTATAGTTCTTCCGTGCTAGGTAAGGCTCGCTATTCCTATATTATCCTATATATAAAGGTCTTCTAGGCGCTAGTAGTGCCTGCGGGGCTACCCTAGTCTATATGCTTTTAACGGGCTATAATATTTATCTTCTAATATTCGTCTTAACATCACCTATTTAGTATATATAACTATGTAGTATTAGTACTATAGACGTGTTAGGCCTTTAGTCCTCACCCTCTAAGTAGTATAGATAAGCTACTTAATAGCCTTAGGGCTAGGGTAGCTAGTTTAAAGATATTAAAGTTTTATTTTATTACTCCTATCTAATAGTTATCTAAAAGAGGTGAACTTATATATTATAAGTACATAGTTTATATTATTAATAATGGTATTAATACTTTGAGGGATATACTCAGGAATAGAGTATAAGGAATAAGGCTTATATTTAAGGAAGGCGACGTTCGCCTTCCTAATAGGTTTCTTAATTATAATACTATTCTTATCGGTTTTAAAATAAAGTATATAGTTATATACTAAGTACTAGATATTTATCTTCCAAAGTAGCGCTTTAGAGATAATATTAATATTAAAGTTCTCTATATATCTTATATTATAGAGTATAGGATCCTCTATATTATTACCCTTTAGGCTATTAAAAGTACTCTTAGTAATATATATACTTTTTATAATAATTAGGTATAAGTCTATTCTAGAGTTAACTTATTCCTCATTATAATACTTAATTAGTAAAGGGATAAGTAAGGACTTATTATTTACTAGGAATATCCCTCTATAGGTATCTAGAACTATAGATATATATAATATATAAGGTCCTAGGTAGAGAGTTATAAAGATACTTAGGTACTCCTTATCTAAGTTAACTATATTATCCCTAAGTTTATTTAAGAGGGTCATATAAAAAGTAATTATTACTATCTTAGTAAAGTAGCTAAGGGCTATATTAGATTTCTTAGATAAACCCTTATTCCCCCCTTTATTATTTTAGTAGTTCTTACCCTTATAAGGTCTAGCGCGTAGCTAGCCCTTATAAGTAAGTATAATATAATGATTAGCTTACTATAAGTTATTAATCAACTAGTTATAGATCTAGGCTATTTATATATCTATTACTAATATATAGGGGCCTTTCTAGTAGAATCTAGTAAGAGTAGCCTCTAAATAGTTATAATTAATACTTAGCTATTAATAGCTTAACCTATATAGGTACTATTTACTACTAGATAAGTTACTAGTAATAGGAATATTTAATAGGTTAGCCCTATTTATATAACTAGCTAATATTATAAAAACCCGAGTATTTTATTCTTATAATCTTAAGTAGAGTACGTCTATATATAAGAGGTTCTTAAATATATTAGGATATTAGCTTATATTAGAAACTAGTCTCTCTACTTATTCCTATTTAAGGATATCTATAATCTCTATATTAGCCTAAGTAGGTATAAAGTAATAACTTACTATATCAAGAAAAGTTTTTAAAGTAAGGGTATTACTTACCTTAAGAAGCTTAAGTTAAATAGCATAGAGGTAAATACCCCTAAAGTCCTTAATATAGGTATTAGAATTAATACTCTTATTTACCTTTTCTAAGATAAGGTTATACTCCTCTTAAATAGTAATAAGAATACTAAATTTACTTAGAGCGTAATACTATTTAAGATTACTAATAAAGCTATAAAAGGTTATATCCCCTTAAGTAAGGAGGTCTATATAAATAAGTATAATAATATTATAAGTAATAGTTTCTATAACTAGATAGTTGATTTGCTCAAACTCTTAAGCCTTATAGGATTACTTAAACTCTTATATAATAAGTAACTAAAAGTACTCCAGGTATTATTTCTATATACCTATAGTATTCTTATTAATTATAATTAGGGTAGCTAGAGGCTAAAGGGGCTATAGTTTATTCGTTATTTGTATCCTAGTAATAAGTTTAGGAGTAATCCTAGAAGTAATACTAGAAGTAGTATTAGGAGTAGCTACTTTTGAAGTCTCCTACTTAAATACAGCGATATATTAATTATAAATACTCTTCTCTTATAAGTACTAGGCGTTAGTATCCTGGTTTTACTTAGTAATATATATATATTAAGAGTTAAGGTTTCTAATAAGGTCTTACCTAGGTATAAGAATCCCTTTAAGTTATTTAAGTTAATATATTTCTAGACTCTAGCTACTTAAGGTTCTACTTGGACTATAATATACTAAATAATAAAATCCCTATATATAATTAAGTAGTATAATACTACTCCAATATTAGTACAAAATATTATAGCTATTTAGGAATATAGGGTTTAGAATAATAGCAGATAGTATTTATTAAAGAGGAAAGGAGGAATAGGAGAGAGGAAGTTTTAATAAGTATTATTAATAATAAAAGCTTATTTTAGAATAGTAGTTTAGGGGTTTAGTTAGAGCTAGACTTATAATTTCTAAGAAATATCCTATAGGACTATATTTATAGTTACTAAAGAGCTTATTTTATTATAATAAGAGCAGCTATAATATAGTTACTTATTACTATAGTTAGAGAAACGACCCTTAGAAAAGAGTTATTCCGGAGCTAATATAGGTTATATGCTGCGGTAGGAACGGGCAATGCTAAAGGCATCACGACATCAAGCCAATATTGTATCCACGACATGCCACGATATCAAACATAACAATCGAACTACCTATACTCACCCACTCTAACACGTTCGTCATAGCATTAAAGCCTTTTGAGAAGAGCCTCGCAGTTTTATAGGGTTTGCTAGTGATATCATAGGCATCTTTGAGTCAAAGCAGGGTCACAGCGACTGAATTTTATAGTCTAGTGAAGAGAGAGAAGGATGCTGGGGCCTATACAGGGCAAAAGCTCCATGTATTCACGAAGACCGCGGCCTATAAAAGCGCGCCAAGCGCCGTATGCTTGTCCTGCAAGAGTGAGGCCTTTGATTTAAACGTAAGCAAATACGTATCCCTAACCAGAGCGGTGAAGCAAAATCATTGCACCCTCTTGATCGTAAGTCAAAGGTACGGCCGTGATATTTTCTTCAGTGCTAGGTGGAAACGGAGTATTACAGTCGATTCCTTGTCATTCGGGTGTAAAATTTATATACGTCTTCGTACAGGGACATACTCGTTCGTGCAGCTATCAGGGCGAAACCGGGTCCGGGTCTCTATACAAAGCGGCCGTGGTTTTCGACGCTGCAAGAAACTGTGTGTCTAAAAGCCCGGAGCTCCTGCGAGAACCGCCAGTCGCTATCGCTCGTCCGGGCTCTTCAGCATGGATATATAGGCATGGGGTTAAGACCGAGAGTATCAAATGCTGCGAAGGTCCTGTTCTCGGAAGCGAACTAGGATGTTGGCTAATAATGCTACTTCCTAGGAATACCACAATGCATATATGCGCTATCCTTCGTCCGTGTTGTTTCGAAGCATCTTCCGTGGGCCGTTACAAGCCCTAATTGTATCAGCTGCCTAACGAAGTATGTTTCCCAACTCGATAACCTCTTCCAAAACCGGCATCCTGGGTTCTCCTTGCCCTCTTTCCCGTATCCACTTCGGCAGGGCCTGGCTTGCGTATGTTGTTTCCTACATTTGGTCACAATAGCCCCGCTCGTCTCCGAATCGACATTTCTGGATCCAAGCGCCGAGCTTATGCAGTTCCTCGGAGCATTAGATATAGAACGCTGCCCTGCTAGGACAGTACTATATCTCACCGAATTTCACAAATTTGGTGCCTCTCTCTGATTTATGAACGCATTCCAGACGCTAGCGCAAACGTCGGGGTCGACGGATCAGTTAGTACAAAGGAGATACACGCCCAACAAATCAACCCGAGGGGCGAGCACATAGTACGGTGCGCTCTGAGCCCGTCTTCTGGCTTCTGAGTGTGAATTAGAGAGGGGCACACACCAAAACCCCAGAATTGAATTGCGTTTTCAATACTTTCTTGGACTTACTTGCTCAATGCCAGATTTAAGAAACGATAACAGCAAGCCTTGTATTACTTAGAGCCATCCGCTTCCTGGATATTAGCCGATAACCACAGAAGCCGAAAAATCAAGCACAGGGCTGTGAGGCACGTACTGTGGGTACCCTGGTGATGTTCCATTGCTTGTAGATAGCCCCACTGGGTACGTACCTGAGGCAGGCTAGGAAGGTGTTTTGGTCTTTGTCGTGATGCCTTCAGCATCGCCCGTTCCTAGCGCGGCATGTGACCCGAAGGCGGCTCCGGAACTACCTTCTTCTAAGGGCTATTCCTCCGACCTTAGTTATAAATAACCACGTTATAGCTACTCTTATTATAATAGAATAAGCTCTTTAGTAACTATAAATATAGCCCTATAGGACGTTTCTTAATAGTTATAAGCCTAGCTCTAACTAGACCCCTAACTACTATTTTAAAACGAGCCTTTACTATTAAAAATACTTACTAAAACTTCCTCTCTCCTATTCTTTCCTCCTTATTATATATTATTCTCTACTACTATAAACCCTCTATTTTAAAATAACCTTAAACTATAATATCTTCTACTACCGCTATAATAGTATTATACTACCTAACTATATATAGGGACTTCGCTACCTAGTATATAATAATCTAGGCCGAAGCCTAAGCTACTAGAGTCTAGAAGTATATTAACCTAGATAACCCTAAGGGACTTTTATACCTAGGTAAAACCTCGTTAGAAACCTTAACTCTTAATATATATATTACTAAGCGAAACTAGGATACTAACGCCTAATACTTATAAGAGAAGAGCGCTTATAATTAATATATCGCTCTACTTAACTAGGAGGCTCTAGAAGAGGCTACTACTAACGCTACCTCTAGGATATAGATAATAAACGAACTATAACCCCTTTAGCCTCTAACTACCCTAGTTATAATTAATAAGAATACTATAGGTATATAGGAATAATACCTAGAGCACTTTTATTTACTTACTATATAGGAGTCTAAGCGAACCCGCGAGGATTAAGAGTTTAAGCGTATTAACTATCTAGTTATAGAGACTATTACTTATAATATTATTACGCCTATATATATAGAACTTCTCGCTAAAGGGGATATAACCCTTTATAGCCTTATTATTAATCTTAAGCGTCGCTACGCTCTAAGCGAGGCTAATACCCTTATTATTATTTAAGAGGAGTATACTTAGGTCCTTAAGAAGGTAAATAGGAGCGTTAATCCTAACGTATAGATTAAGGACTTTAGGGGTATTTACCTTCGCGCTACTTAGCTTAAGCTTCCTAAGGCGAGTAGTACCCTCGCTTTAAAAACTTTTCTTTAAGTAATAAGTCGTCGCTTTATACCTACTTAAGCTAATATAGAGATTATAGATATACTTAAATAGGAACGAGCAGGGACCCCTATCTCTAATATAAGCTAATATACTAATATATTCAAGGACCTCTTATATAAAGATATACTCTACTCGAGATCACGAGGATAAAGCGCTAGGGTCTTTATAATACTAGCTAGCTATATAGACGAGGCTAACCTATTAAACGTTCCTATAATAGGTAACTTATCTAGTAGTAAATAATACCTATATAGGTCGAGTTATTAATAGCTAAGCGTTAATTATAATCGCTTAGAAGCTGCTCTAACTAGACGTTACTAGAAAGGCCCCTATATATTAGTAATAGATATATAAGTAGCTTAGATCTATAACTAGTTAAATAATAACCTACGCTTCGCTAACCTTCGCACTAAATTTGCTTATAGGGGCTAGTTATATACTATTCCCTATAAGGGTAAGAACTACTAAAATAATAAGGGGGGTAATAAGGGTTCGTCTAAGAAATCTAACGTAGCCCTAAGCTACCCTATTAATATAATAGTAGTCGCTTTCTATATAGCCCTTGCGAACGAGGTCGGGGATAATATAGTTAACTTAGATAAAGAATACCTAAGTATCTTTATAACCCCCTACTTAGGACCCTATATATTATATAAGTCTATAGTCCTAGATAACTATAGAGGGATATACCTAGTAAATAATAAGTCCCTACTTATCCCCTCCTTAATTAGGTACTATAATAGAGAATAGGTTAATTCTAGAACGGCTTTATACCTAATTATTACTAAGGGCACGCGGATTATTAAGAACGCTCTTAATAGCTTAAAAAGCGTGAATATAGAGGATCTTACGCTTTATAACGTAGGATATATAGAGAACTTTTATATTAATATAATCTCTAAAGCGCTACTTTAGAAGATAGGTATCTAGTATTTAGGGTATAACTATACTCTTCGCTTTAGAATATATAAGAAGAACGTAGTAGTTAAGAAATTTATTAGGAAAGCGAACCTCGCCTTCCTTAAATATAAGCCTTATTCCTTATACCCTATTCCTAGGCGGATCCCCTAAAGTATTAATACTATTATTAATAATATAAACTATATACTTATAACGTATAAGTAGACCTCTTTTATATTACTACTAGACTAAAGCGACGATATAATACTTTAATACCTCTAAAGCAGCTACCTTAGCCCTAAAGCTCTTAAGTAGCTTATCCACGCCGCTCGGGGGGTAAGGATTAAAAGCCTAACGCGCTTATAGTACTAATACTACGTAGTTATATACGCTAAATAAGTAATTTTAAGATAAATATTAGAAGATAAAGCAATACACCCTTACTATAGAATCGCATAGGATCTCTTTAACTACCCCGAAAGCTTTAACTAGAACTAATAGCTCCTTATTATTAAGGATAAGTATACTAGCTAGATCTTTGTATTTCTATACGTCGATAAGACCTATAGTAGCGTTATACTCGCTCTATATGCTTTTAAGCGATAGGTATTTTAATAGAAGGGACTTTCTATTTATAAGATTAGATAAGACGTCGAGAGGTTAGTAATCTCGCTTATAGGCTATATAGGATATAAGGAATAGACCTATATAGAAGGAATAGAGGTTAAAATAACCCCTCTATATATAAAGGAACTAAATAGCAGAGGGGAGCGGGCTAGTTAGGAAGTTATTATTTAAACGATTAAAATGCTCGCTATAGCTAGCTTACCTATAGAACTATAGGCTAAGATAGTACTAACTGCGATAATACTTTATAATATAAGCCTACTTAAACGCTATAGCTAGCGTTCGCTACTATAGATTAAAGAGGAGTAGTTCTACTAGTACTTTCGCTAGTAGTAGCCTAATAATAGAGCGACCCTAACCCGCGACCTTCGCCCTTACTAGGGATATATATACGCCTATAGCTACTATATATACCCCCTTAAGAGGGAATAAGAGAGAGGAATTAATAAGAGAGACTTTAAGGTAGTACTACGGGGATATATTAGATACCTAGTAGGATATATACTAAACGCCTATAACCTATATAAGATCTAGATCCCTGCGTTATAATTAGTTATTATTATATAGAACGTGATATTTAATAAACGGACTTTCTATATAAAGAATAAGGTAAAAGAGGCTATCCTAGAAGATACTATCTATAATATAATAGATAAGATTAAGGAACCTATATTACATATCGACTTTAAACTTTAGATCTTAGGTATTACGGATAAGGATAAAGCTATATTAATACTTATAGCTAAAGAATAGTTACTTATACTAACCCTCGTTCTTATAACTAAGTTTCTAAGTAGAAGAATCCTAAAACTTCTAAAGGGATAGGTAGGCTAGAAGGGGGGGTAGCTATTATCCCCTAATCCTACGCTAGAGCTAGATAAAAGCCCGGCCCTAATAGGTAGAGTAGTAGATATAGTATATATATTAGAAATAAACTACGTAGATAAAGCTATTAGGGAAGTCGATTCTAAAGGGGAACGGATCGAGGACTATATTATAGTTAAACCTCTCCCCGCTTTATAAGATATTTCTAAAGTAAGTAGGCGCGATAAAAACGAACCTTTAGATAGTAGGCCCTTAAATCTACTAGTATAGCTATACTAAGGTAATAAGGAGAGGGCTAATACTAAACGGGGGTCTAACTAGGTATATAACTAGGAGGATTATAGCTAAATTCGTTAAAGCTAATAACTACGCAATCTACCGCCTAGTAACTTATAACTAGGAATAATAGAGAACGAACCCCGCTCTAGTTACTAGTTTTTACTATAGTACTATATAGAGCGGGAGCGGGTATCTAGCTTCTTTAAGACTTTTATACCTAATTAGCAGAAGGCCTTCTTAGAAGCTAGTATAGAGTACTATACGCTCTATAGCTATATTTATACTACTATTTATAGCATAAAGCCCGCTTATATAACTATAATAATCTATAAACGTCTTACTACTAATAATCTTACTAAGCTACCTCGCTTATAAAAGGAACTTTTAAACCTCCTATAGGCGCTCTAAACTCGCTTTAAAGAAGTAGCTAAGGTTAAGATAAGTAAATTATAGTAGATAGATACGTAGCGCGTTATTAATTAAGGGATAATAATAAAGAGACCGATCCCTCTAAAGTAGGTATTTACCTATAAATTCAATAAGGATAATATCCTTAATTAATATAAAGTAAGGATCTATATTTAGGGCGATTAGTAAGAGAAGTCGCCTCTCGAATAGACTTATATAGCAACCCTCGCTACTTATACCTTTAGGGTAGTAATAGTAATTACTATATAATTCGACCTCGAAGTTAAATAGTTCGATATTATTAATACGTTCCTAAACGCCTCCTAGGACTTAAATAAAAACCCTATTATTTGTAAGCTACTAGATAGCTTTAAGTAGCCTAGAAAGTATGTTAAACTACGCTACGCGCTCTATAGGCTAAGGGACGCGCTGCTGCTCTAGTATAAGGAGTTCTCCTTAACCCTTTAGAACCTAGGCCTTAAGCTTATAAGTAAAGACCTATACCTCTTCTAGTTAACTAATAAGAAGGTTCTTATTATTTTTTATATAGATAACTTCCTTATCCTATTTTATAGGAACTATAAAGAGGTAATATAAAGGGTAATCGCTAGCCTAAAGGAGGTATATAAGTTAAAGGAATAAGGCCTAGTCGAGTACTATCTCGGAATTAGGGTTATCTATAACTAAGCTGCGTAAAAGGTATACCTCTCTTATAACTAATATATTAAGCGGGTTATAAAGAAGTTCGATCTACTCGATTTAAGAGCGCTAATAACCCCCCTTTTAAACCTATTACTTCTAAAGAGTAAAATAGTAATAATACTATTAGAGGTAAAGAGTTTCTAAGAGAAGATCGGCTCTATACTCTATACTACTATTATAATTCGACCCGACGTCGCTTTTATATATTCCCTACTCTTAAGATCCCTAATAAACCCCGCTCCTTATTACTACGCTGCTACTAACTAGGTTATATAGTACCTATATTATACTCGCTACCTCGCGATATGCTTTAGTAACTTAGGGAGTAGGTAGGTATTACTAATTATAAGCGACGCTTTATTTATAGATAATAAGGAGACGTAGAAGTTATCTTAAGGGTATATAATCTCGCTCTTTAGAGGGCTAATTTAATAAAAAGCTGCTTAATAGGCTATAGTTATAATATTAATAATAGAAGCGGAGCTTCTAAGCCTTAAATATACTACTAAGGAGATAATCGCTCTTTAGAAGCTATTTAGGGATATCGCTCTTAAACTCGGTAATATCTAGAAGATTTACTATAATAACTAATAGATAATTCGTCTTATAGTAGGCGAAAAGGAATAGATCTTAACTAAGCTATAGCATATCGATATTTAGAATATATAGCTACGATAAGAATACGCTAGAGGATTATTTAGCGTAGTATATATACTAATAAACGATATACTAGCTAATAGTCTTATAAAGGTTCTTAACTATAAGAAATTTAAGAAGTTCTATTCGCTCCTTAATCTAAAGGATATATAAAGAATAATTATAATAAACAAGGGACGCTCTAGATAAATATAGGAGGGCTAGTAGCGCCTAATTTTTAATTAATTTATAGCTTACTAGCTAGGGAGCTTAAAGTCGCTCCTATAGGAGCAAAAGAATATAACTTACCCCAAAGGGCGCCTTAAAACGCTAATTTCCTACTACCTAACCTTAGAGGATTTGCTCGTACTAATCTATTAGGATATTATACGAGGGTAGTAATACCTCTAGTAAATATAAGCTAATAAGACTATTAACTACGTAGTATACTATAGTAGCCGCGTTGCTAATAGGCGGACGAGGAGTAAGCATACCTACGCTAACTACTAGTATTCTAAATAGAACTAGGGCGGGCGAGGGAGTAATAATACTATATATACTAGAACTACTTATTATATTAGGAGTCCTACCCGAACCCTTACTATTACTACCCTTCTTTACTACTATAATATCCTCCTTCTAGGTAGTAATAGCCTTATAAAGCATAGCTCTCTAACGAGCGAGGGTCTATAGGTCGTATTAGAAGTTAGTTATAGAAACGAAGCGTATATAGAACCTTATCTTTCTAACTACTAGGTTATCTAAAGTCTTAGCTTTAGTATATTAGCAAGCTGCGATAGTAATAGGGGCGCTTATCTATTAATAAGGCACCTTACCCTTATAATAGTAGTTATACTTACCTACTATACTAAGTAAGTATCTTCTATCTAATAAGCCTAAGAGCTCGCTTAAAATATACTAAAAGTAGCGCTTATTAAATAGGGGTACCTGCTCTGCTTCTATACCTCTACTAGGGGGAGGAGGGCTAGGAGGGGGCTCTAAACTACCCTCGCTAGTACCCTCCTCCTTATCTATCTCCTTAAGAACTATAATAATAATAAGGTTAGTAATATTCTAGTATATAGTTATAGTAATAAAGGGATTATAACTTACTAGGAGCTATCCTCTTAGACTACTTAGGGGGGCGACCCTAGGGCCTCTTAGGCTATAAACCCTTACCCTTAGAGCTACCCCCCGCGGGTTGCTTCTACTTCCTTCTACTTACTATATAATATATTAGTATACTATTTATTAATAATAAGAAAGAATAATATATACACAACCTTACTATTACTCTCTAGGGGAGGAGGGCGCGCCCCTCTACCCCTAGCTTTGCTCTTACCTTTAGTAGCGCGCGCCTTCTTTAGGGCTATAGCCCGACTAGTATTCTTTTTAAGAGGTATCTATAGATATATTAGTATATTATAATAGCTTTAAAGATCGTTATATAATATAGTTATACGCGCGCGCGCGCGATAAGGTTATTACTAGTATAAAGTTAGGTATATATATAGTTATTATATTATATATAGGGAAGAGTTAAGAAGGTAGGAGGGTAGCTAGGTTATTTTATTTAGAATTAACGCGATAGCAGCCGCCCTACCTAAGCTAATAAGAGATAGTAGTTTCTACTACTATTAGTAAGAGTTAGTAAATAAAGGGTATTATAATAATAATAGTAATAGTTATAAAGGTAGAAAACTACGACTATTTATACTTCGCCTATACCTAATATAAATAACTTTACTTTATTATTTCTTTTATAAATAGGCTTATTAGTAGGTTATTTATAGATATATCGCTTTATATTTAGGTATTTTAAGGGATACTACGTAGTTAGGCGCTCTTCTAGCTACTACTACGTCTAGGGGGGTATATTATAATACCTTTAGCATTACCCGTTCCTAGCGCAGCACGTAACCCGAAGGCGGCTCTAGAACTACCTTCTTCTAAGGGCTATTCCTCCGACCTTAGTTATAAATAACTACGTTATAGCTACTCTTATTATAATAGAACAAGCTCTTTAGTAACTATAAATGTGGCCCTATAGGACGTTTCTCAACAGTCTTGGACTTCTCATATTCTAGTGGATAAGCCTCTGGACGTAGCTGCGTCCAACAGCCACACCGGGCGACTTCCCTCTGACGATAACACAAATATGATATTTGAGATATCACGGAGGTGCTGCACCTACCCTCACGCTGTTTGCTTGCGCCTGCACCACATTGCCGCCGGCCTGCAGTCTCCACAACACCTTCTACATCACACCTCTCAAAGGTGGTCCTTCCCACATCACACATACACCAACCTGCACTAACAAGACAGGAGCTCAGCTTCAACAGAAACCTCAATCACTAAGCAGCCTATGTACATGCATCTCATGGCCAAGGAGAGCGTCCCAGGTGTGGTGATGTTACAGACTATTCAGATTATTTGACTGCAGCAGATCCCGGCTCCCGCCGATCGACTGGTCGTATCGCCCGGTCCGGTGGACAGACGTGCAGTCAAGGTGCTGAGCAACATATTCAAGCGCTAGCGGTCATGTTTAAGGATAGGGGTTGTCTGCGCTATTGAGATGGGTGGATGCATGGACATCACGATTCAATCAGCACGATTACATAAGTACAGAGCAGCATGAGGCTCTAAAGGGCACTGCGGAGGCACCACCTGCCGAAATCAGGCCTGGAATCGGCGGGTGGTCCCTGTAGCTGTAGTGATAAACCAGAGAAACTATCCAACATCATCTCACATCCATTGTGTTTTCGGGCTTTGGGTCAGACAGCGTGGTCCGGTCGAGCATTGTCTTTACAGAGATTGTTGGAAGACTTTTGGTGTGATCGGAGTGAGACTTGACGTCTCCAGGAAGGGTCGTTCATTTATGTGCTGAGTCCACGTCTGCGGCTCCCAGAATGGAAAGTGGACACCTTAGGTAAGAACCAACGTTAAGGTTCCACCTACCTTGGTGGCTTCTTGCGGGCCCGGGCCTGGCTTATGTAAGATCTGGTGCTGAAATTTCCAACCCAGAACCCCACATCTCATCTCATCAGCCAATCGCGGGTTATGGAGTGTCGCCTGCTAAAGGACGTGGGCTTTACTAGTTGTCCCCCCGAAACGGAAAATGCGGTGGGCTTGGCGCACCCCACCTCCACTACCTCAGACGTTAGTGTCCGGTGTGCAAACGAACGTGCGCCAGTTTCGAGAGAGGATACATGGTTTTCTGCGTGCATTCTCACACACGGCCAAGTACCGCCGGTTGTCAACCCATAACTGTTGGAAAGGTATGGGAAAGATAGCAAAACTGCATCTTCCCGATCTTGCCGGCAAAAGGGCTTCTATACAGATACAGAGAAATATAGACACAGAGAGATAGCCTTCATTCTCTCACCTGTCCTCTTATCATTGCATTGAGCCTACGTAGGCACCGATTTCCATTATGATCCCGAGATACCTGCACAATTCCTCAGGTTAGGTACCTCAAGTACAAATCAGACACCTTCGCCGTCTTTAACAGGCTCCTCCAAACCGCGCGCGAGCAACAGTGGCTATACGATCCCCCCATGACGGTCGGCGCCTACGTCATCATCGCTGAGGCCCGCCAAGAAGCAAACATCCAGATGCGGGCACCGCAGAAAACTATTCTCATTGACGCCATCAATCTCCGTCAACGATGCTGCAAGTGGTTCACGTCTAAGAAGCCTCGCGATTGGGAAGCATCAAACGGAACGCATGCCCACTTTATCCAGGAGCGTGAGCGCATTACTAATGGCTTTCAACTGCAAGCATCAACCCCAACCAAAATCCCATTCGATTCTGCCAGCGGCATTTCTGAACAAGGCCACAACGAGCGTCGGCGTCGACATCGACGTTAGCACGTCCGGCTGCGTCGATGGGCTGGCTGAGGCTGACTTGGTTGCTCCGGTGCAAGACGATAGTCTCCCTGCCATTTTCTGCTCGTTCAACTACGCGAGGGGCATCCGGGAGTACATCCAAGGGGTCTAGAAGAGGAAGAGGTACGAAGATATCACGAGCCAGGATAATATCGCGGGGAAAAGGGCTTAGCGGGCTACGTTAGGGAAGTCCATAGGAGTTAGGAGATATAGGGAGGTACTAGGTAGCCCCTAGATAAGCCCCCTAGCCCTTATATAATAAGTTAGAGGGCTAAAGAAGAATATTTAACCTTAGCTATACCTAGCTATACTAACTTTATTACTCTAAACTATACTAGTTTATAATATATTCTTCTCTTATACTTATATTAATAGGGGTATAAACTATCTATTAGTTTCATAAATACTAGTATAAGAATAGAACGAGGGTAGGCGTAGTACAAAGTCTAAATAGTTAATAATATTAAGTTAGGTTAGAAGGTAGCTAGCGAGGTAGGAATAATATAGGAAGGCTAATAAGGTAGGTTATATAATAGGCTATATAACTACTTACTAGGTCTTAGTTATTCTAACCTAGGCTATAGATCTAAAGCTAGATCTAGCTTACTAAGAGAGTAGGAGTCTCCTACTTACTATATAGGTAGGCGAATATTCTTATACTAGTAGTTTTTCTTTTATACTAGTAATTACTTAATAAGCTTATCCAACTGTATAAATTAAATAATAAGTTAGAAGCTATTATTAGCTTCTAAATAAAGCGAAAAGTAGCTAGTTTTAGCTATAATCCTATCCTTCTATAAATACTTATAATTATACCCTTATTATACTAATCCTTCTATTATTTATATTACCTATCCTTCTATATAAATCGTTCATTTATTGCTATTAATAAGGTAGCGTAACGCCCTATTAAGCGTTACCTTTATTAATATATTAGCAGGGTTATCTTTACTATTAACTAATTGGATCTTAGATAGCTTATAGTGCTTATATAACTAATAGAGGGCTATATTATTAATTATAAGCCTCTTTTCCTTTATAGTGCAAAGTTTAACTAGGTACTTATATAGTAAGTATAAGTTAATATATATTACTATAGGGATAGAGTTAGTAATACCTAGCTTAGTAGTAACTTATTAAAGGGTTAAAGCGATAATAAAGGCGAGGTCCGCGCT
Source organism: Colletotrichum ledebouriae (assembly GCA_036785755.1). Taxonomy (NCBI): domain Eukaryota; kingdom Fungi; phylum Ascomycota; class Sordariomycetes; order Glomerellales; family Glomerellaceae; genus Colletotrichum; species Colletotrichum ledebouriae. The sequence goes on from JAVHLU010000157.1 coordinate 49,227, forward strand.
AGTAACTATAGCATAAATCTCTAAGGCTAATATGCTATAAGTGACTTATTTATACTTAGTAGAGCTATGATAGATAATATTATTATTAATTATAAAGGTTATATTATTTATTATTTTATTAGCAAGTATGGCACCATAACCTGACTATAATATAAGGTCTTAATTATTCATATATAATCTGTTTATAAATATAAATAATTGAATAGTAAGTAGTAATAATATAATAAATATTAGGCCTCGGTTAAGGTTATTCTTTAGCTATTATAGGCGCTTATTAAGTGTAGTAGTATCTTTATTAGTTACATCCTAGTATTAAGTAGTAGTTAATAAGTTAAAGTAGGCTTCTAGTTAGTAAATTAAGGCTATATAAGCCCCTATAGCGTACTATTTAATACATTATTCTTTTGCTAGTATCTTATTAGGAGTCTTACTTATAGGCTTAATCTTAGCGCCTTAGCCCTTCTAATATAATATAATAGCGCTAGTATTAGTAATAGAGATCGTTCTACTATTAAAGGTAATAAGGGTCTAGGGTATAAGTTTCTCCTTAGGTTTAGCTATAAATTTAGCCCTCTAGAGCTTTTTTTATTTAATAATAAAAAGAGTATTATTAGAGAGACTAATTATATTATCTATTAAAATACTAATAATAGTAAAGTAAGGGCGTAAGTTATTAGTAATAAGTAAATAGTGTTTAAAAGCGGAGCTAGATATATATAACTTATTATAGTAATAGGCACTATAAGTAGCTTACTAATAGGTACTAGCTTTAGTAATACTATAGAGGGGTTTAATAACTTTTATAATAATCCTAGGGGGGTAGAGATTATAAATCTAGTTAAGTAGTTAGATATAAACGTCGCGCGCTAGCGTTGTCTAGGATTATATATAGGCTTAGGTAATATCCCTAATTTAAATAGTATAATTAGGGCTAAGTAATAGGGTAATTACTAGAAAGAGGCGAACGCTATAGTAGTAGATTATGAGTAACTAAGTTAAAATACCTTGCTTATTAGTATTATTAACGCTATAGATAACTAGGCGGGACTTCTTAATAGGGGTAGTAGTTTTATTTTTAATCTTATTAACTATATAGGATTAAAAAAAGTAGCTATATTACTTAGTTAGGTTATAGATCTTAAATTTGAATACTTTATAATTAAGAAAGGTATTAATCTCTTTCTTATAAGAATTCGAAAAGGGGGGACTATTAGTAATAAGGTTATTAGACCTATATAAGGCTAGGGAAAGTTCCTAATTAGCCTTCTCCTTTATTAAGATAAATATTGTTAGATAGTTAACTTCTAGTTTAAATATCTTAAATAGGTTTGTAATAGGGTTCTTCTATAGTTATTCTCTATACTAGGGTAGAGGGGGGGTTAGGGTTAGCTTAATAGCTTTAGGGGTAATAGGGGCTTATAGGTTATTATTATTAGGGCCTCTAGGGGCTTCGGGGTTACTATAGAAGGGTCTTATAGTAAGAGAGGGGAAATACTAGGGGCTATAGGGTAGCTAAATAGTAACTATTTTACCTAAAATAGCAATTAGATAGTAGAGGCCTTGCTATTTATCTTTTTCTTAATATACCCTAACTTATAATTATAATAAGAGGTATATAATATTATTAATACTAGGGCTATTATAAGTAACGAGGGTATTAATAACTTTATATTTAGAGTATTCTTTTTATAAAGCCTCTATTATAATATTAATCGCCTTAGCCCTAGTAGTAATATTAGGGGAGGGGGTAGGGTTATTACTAATTTATAGGTATATGCTAAAAGTAAGTAGGGTAGGTATAAGGCTACTAGAGCTAGCGGTATTAATAATAGACTTAATTACTATTTAAAGGGTAAGAGGGGGCTTAATATAGGGGACTTCCTACTAAATAATAATATAGGTTTAGTATAAGGGGTTATAATACCTCTCTATTTTACTAATTTAATAGTAGACTTTCATAGGGATAACTAGAAATATAACTATGATTAATTTAGTATTATTTTTAAAGGCTTCAATTATAAAGTTTAATCTAATATCTATAATAATATAATTAAGTAATCCCTAATAGATATAAATCTAATAGAGGTAGTAGGTTTCTTAAGTAGTCTTTATAGAGGGATTATAGAGAAAGTAAGTAGTATTAAAGTTAGTAGCTATATTAATAATATATAGGGCTACTTTATATTTAAGGTAGATAATATTAAAAGTAATCTTATAGTTAAATAAATAATTATCCTAGAGGGAGAATTTAAACCTCTAAGGGGCTCCTATATTTAATTAGTAGTCTTAATAGACCTTAGTTAGCTACTTAATTACTACTATTAAAATAGGGTAACTAGCGCGCTAGAGGAGGGTACCTAGTTTTATAATAGAGGGGTAATTAAAATATTAATAGAGGCGCTATAGTTTAGTATCTATTAAATAGCTAGTTTAGGTAAAGGTCTCCTCTTTATTAAGAAGAAGCTAGGCGTCGCCCTATTTATATATAACTAGGGATATAATATTACCCTAAAATAAGGAATTATAGAGGTTATTAAAGTAAATACCTATCTAATCTATTAAGCTCGGAATTACGCCGCAGCCCCTTCGCAAAAAGACTATAATAAATTCACCTAGTTCGCAGGTATAATTTGGGAAATACTATATAGGTATTTTAACCTATACCCTCTACTAGTTAAGGAAAATAATATAGGAACCCTATACGTTCCTACTACTCGTAAGTAAACCCTCTAAATATTACTATATAAAGTCGGACGCGCGCTATACCAGGGCTAATTATATCGGAGCTAAACGGGCTACTAAGGCTCTCATAGCTTAGAAACGCCCTCGCTAAACCTTCTAATAAGGTGCTATAAAAGCTACTATATAAGATAACTCCTTAACCTAAAAGGTCGACCTTCTAGTAAGGTACTAAAGGTAAATACTACTATATGAGAGGTAACTCCTTAACTAGAGAGGTCTTTCCTAAGAGGTTCTTATAGCTAGAAGTATAAAAAGCTCTGCTATAAGCAGGGCCTTATACCTCTCCTTTATGCTTATCCTTATCCCTTAACTATATTAGCACTAGACCCTATATATAAATATACTAAGCCTAAGCGAGGCACGCCCTTTAATATAAATAACATAGAGGGGATTACTAGAGAGTTTAGCCTCGATATAATTAATAAAACCCACTCCTTTATTAACTACTCCGCTATATATAGAGAGCGTATTATTAGTATAGCCCTTAAGAGGGCTTACCTTAATACCCCTATAAGGGACTCTATAAGGTATAATAGTATTAGAGCTAAGTAAGTAAACTTAGTAGTAGAAGTTTAGCAGGTCGTTATATACCCTATAGAGTAGCCCTTCTTTAAGTAGGTCCTCTATATTACTAAGGTAGAGGCGGCCTAGGTAGCCTAGGCGAATATTAATAAGTACGGCTTATGCCGACTGCTTTAATATAGAGAGAGCGTTACTAACGACGGCATAGTAAAGATAGTAACAACTTCTAGCGGACGAAGCGGTAATAGAGGCGGTATTTAATAGCAGCGCGGGTAGTATGCGAGAGGAAAAGTCGATAGTTTCGTAATCTATTGAATAATTAAAAACCACGTTGTTATCGATATGAAGTTAAAGATCGTGAGGCTATCTAGTAGGGTACGTATAAGTGCAGCTATGGTTAGGAGAGGTAGTTAGTAAGATCACATAACCGAAGGCTATGTTTCATCAGGAGGCGCGGAGTTAGAAGGTTTACCCCTATGAGCAGGTCCTCCGCATTGCTAAGGCAGAGGCGGCCCAGGCGGCCCAGGCCTATTAGGGGAACGTCGGTGAGTACGGCTTGCGCTGACTAATAGAGAGAGCGTTGCTAACGACGGCATAGCTGCGAAGGCGTTAGCTAACCCGATTGAATAAGAGGATTATAAAGATAGTAACGACTTCTAGCAGATAAAGCAGTAATAGAGGCGGTATTTAATAGTAGCGCGGGTAGTACATAAGAGGATAAGTTAATAGTTTTATAATCTATTAAATAATTAAAAACCACGTTATTATTAATATAAAGTTAAAGATCTTAAGGCTATTTAGTATAATAGGCATATATAAGTATAGCTATAGTTAGGACAGGATCAGGTAACGAAAGGCTATGTATTATTAGGAGGCGCGGAGTTAGAAGGTTTATTGCACTTAAGCAGGTAAAATCACTATGCAGTAGCTAGAGGCCAAAGGACTTAACTTAATTATATATCTTATAATTAATAATAGCTTTAAAATTATGAAGGGTTAGGATTATTTATTGAGCTCGGAATTACGCCGCAGCCCCTTCGCAAAAAGACTATAATAAATTCACATAGTTCGCAGGTATAATTCGGGAAATACTATATAGGTATTTTAACCTATACCCTCTACTAGTTAAGGAAAATAATATAAGAACCCTATATATTCCTATTACTTATAAGCAAACCCTCTAAATATTACTATATTAAGTCAGACGCGCGCCGCACTAGGGCTAATTATATTAGAGCTAAATAAGCTCCTAAGGCTCTCGTAGTAATACCCTCGCTAAACCTTCTAGTAAGGTAAAAGCTACTATATAAGATACCTCCTTAACCTAAAAGGTCGACCTTCTAGTAAGGTACTACGAACGCTACTATATAAGAGGTAACTCCTTAACTAAAGAGGTCTTTCCTAAGAGGTTCTTATAGCTAGAAGTATAAGAAGCTCTATAAGCAGGGCCTTATACCTCTCCGTCTTCCTTATCCTTATCTAACCTATAATAAATCCTTAATTATATTAGCACTAGACCCTATATATAAATATGCTAAGCCCGAGCGAGGTATACCCTTTAGTATAAATAATATAGAGGGGATCGCTAGAGAGTTTAGCCTTAATACGATTAATAAAACCCGCTCCTTTATTAATTACTCTACTATATATAGAGAGCATATTATTAGTATAGCCCTTAAGAGGGCTTACCTTAATACCCCTATAGGGGACTCTATAAGGTATAATAGTATTAGAGCTAAGTAAGTAATCTTAGTAGTAGAAGTTTAGCGGGTTGTTATATACCCTATAGAGTAGCCCTTCTTTAAGCAGGCCCTCCGTATTACTAAGGCAGAGGCAGCCTAGGCAGCCTAGGCCTATTAGGGCTTAAACGTTAGTAAGTATAGCTTGCGCTAACTACTTTAATATAGAGAGAGCGTTGCTAACGATAGTATAGCTAGCGGACGAAGCGGTAATGGAGGTAGTATTAGTAGCGCGGGTAGTGCGCGAGAGGAAAAGTCGATAGTTTTATAGTCTATTGAATAATTAAAAACCACGTTGTTATTAATATAAAGTTAAAGATCGTGAGGCTATAGGTATATATAAGTATAGCTATAGTTAGGAAAGGTAGTTAGTAAGATCACGTGATTAAAGGCTATATATTATCAGGAGGCGCGGAGTTAGAAGGTCTATTACACTTGAGCAGGTAAAATCACTATGCAGTGGCTAGAGGCCACGCTATTAGTATAAGCTAATTAAGATAGATCTATTAGACCTTCATTACTAGTAGATTAGCTATTTATAGAGGCTTTTTAATACTTATTATAACCGAGATATAATAGATATAATATAAGTAGGATAAAATTAAAAAGTTAAGGTTATAAAGTTATAATATTATAAGTAATAAAGTTATAAAAAGTAGGAGGGTAGGAGAGGGGTTATTTAAATAGAGGAGGGGGTAGGAGGGGGTAGGAGGGCGGGGGGGGGGGGAGGTAGTAGCCTAAAGTTAGAATGTTAACTTTTAGTAACTATAAATAAACCTAATTTAGTAGTTACTATAAAAAGTTAAACCTATAATCCTTCTAAAATTATCTTACATAAGTAGTTAGGGCTTGTTATATTTAGAAGTTATAGAATTTAAAGCTATAGATAACCTTATAATAATATAGATACTACGTTATTATATTAGTTAAGGCAGGTAGTTAAGCTTAAAGTAATTTACTTTAGTAGGTAATAGGGGCTTATTACTACCTTTCTCTTATAGTAAATAGTCGGGGCTTATTACTGTTTTCTTAGGTTATTACTATTTAGTGATATAAATAGAGGGTTAAAAGTAATAGATTTAAGTATTAAGGAGGGGGTTAAGAGAGGGATAAGTAGGGAGGTTAGTATTAATATTAGAAAGTACTAAATAACGCTAAATAAATTAAATTCGCTATAAAGACTCTATAGGAGTTTAAATTAGGAAAATAGGTAGTTAATATAAGTAGAAGGAGGGGAGGTTAGTAGAGGGCTCTAAACCATTATAATATTAATAGAAAGTAGCGTAGTTAGTAGGTATGGGATATAGCGTTTATAATAACTATAAAGGTAATAGAAGGTATTAAAAGAGGGTAAAGTCAAGATGAAAGTAATAACTTTACTAATATAACGAAAGATTATCAACTATTAATTATTATTATTAAGGTTATAACGGGATAGACTATAGTTACTATTAATAATAGAGGATCCGAAACTTCGTTTAGAATATTAGTAATAACTTTAGAGGTAGTAAGTTAGAAGCAGAGCCTAAACTATTAGTAACTAAAGCTTAAAATCTCTATTAGTATAACAATTATATAGAAGAGGAGGCTTAGGATTAAATAAATATTATCTCTTTCCTATATTAATCCTTATTAATCTATAGTAATAGTATAATAGTAAAGTTAACTACTTATTTATATTAGTTTTATATATACTAGTATAAGAAGAGAACGAGGGTAAGCGTAGTCTAAAGTCTAAATAGTTAATAATATTAGGTTAGGTTAGAAGGTAGCTAGCGAGGTAGGAATAATATAGGAAGGCTAATAAGGTAGGTTATATAATAGGTAGCATAACTACTCGCTAGGTCCTAGTTATTCTAACCCAGGCTATGGATCCAAAGCCGGATCTAGCCTACTAGGCGGGTAGGAGTCTCCTACCTACTACATAGGTAGGCGAATATTCCTATACTATTAGACTAGTATCATACATAATAGTACAATACCTACTTATACGTCTACTATCGAGGTAAATATAATATTACTATTAGGATCCCTTACTAGCTAGGAGTAACTAGATAGCTAAACTTAGGATAGAATACCTATTAAATAGAATAGTATTAGGAGTATTAGTGGAGAACTAAGTAGCTAATTAATAGAAGCTAAATTAGATTAACTTATTAGAGAGGAAGAAATAAAAGGTTAATTAAATATAAATAGAAATATCTTAAAGCCTTAAGGGCTAGTTAATTATTAACCCTAGCGGGTAGCCTTATTACTTACTAGGTAGTTATTAATAATAACCCTAAGGTAAAGAAGTACTAGTTAGAACTTTACGGGAAGTACCTCCTAATACTAAAGTATAAAGGGGGTACTTAGACTAACTTTATTGAATTTATACTTAATCTGAATAGATAATTTAGAGTAAATAAGATTATATTCGACCCCAAAAAGGTACTATTTACTAGTAGGTATCTAGAGGGATTAGTAATAAAGTAAGAAACCTTATATCTCTCTATTAACTATAGTAATAAGTTAAAAGATATTACTTAAGTAATAATAAAGGACTAGTTGTAGTAATAAAGCTTCTTATACTTCTAGCTTTAAGAACCTCTTAGGAAAGACCTTTTTAGTTAAGGAGTTATCTCTTATATAGTAGCGTTTACCTTACTAGAAGGTTAACCTTTTAGGTTAAGGAGTTATCTTACATAATAGCTTTTACCTTACTAGAAGGTTAATTTTTCAAGTTAAGGAGTTATCTCGCGTAGTAGCTCTCGCAGTACCTTGCTAGAAAGTTTAGCGAGGGCGTTTCTAGGCTACGAGAGCCTTAGTAGCCTATTTAGCTATAATATAATTAGCCCTAGTATAGCGCGCGTCCGACTTTATAATATTTAGAGAGCTTGCAAGTAGTAGGAATATATAAGGTTCCTATATTATTTTCCTTACCTAGTAGAGGGTATAGGTTGAAATACCTATATAGTATTTCCCGGATTATACCTGCAAACTAGGTGAATTCATTACAGTCTTTTTGCGAAGGGGCTGCGGTATAATTCCGAACTTAATATTTAGTCTAGTTTTAACTAGCTCTAGAATATCTTTTCTAATCGGCTTAGCTAATATATTAGCTATATTTTCTTTAGAATTAACAGAGAATAATTCTATTCAATTATCCTATATAGCATTCCGGCTAAAGTGATATTTTATACGTATATGCTCAGCCCTTTTATAGAATTCTAGACTTTCTACTAGGTTTTATGCTGCTTGATTATCTACTAAAACCTTTGGGTTTTTAATAGGTATATCAATAGAAGCTTTATTTAGTATAGATTTATAGCTATTATATAAGTAAATAGCTTCCTTTATAGCTTCTACTAAAGCTATATATTTAGCTTCACAGGTACCTAAAGCTACTATTTTTCGTTTTATAGCATTCTAGTCATAATATTATATAAGCTTAAAGAAAGGATATTGCCAGAAGTAGACTTTCTATCTCATATATCTCCAGCCTAATTTGAATCTAGAAATCTAATAATATTAAGATTAGATTTATTGAGTTCGGAATTACGCCGCAGCCCCTTCGCAAAAAGACTACAACAAATTCACCCAGTTCGCAGGCACAATTCGGGAAATACTATATAGGCATTTTAACCTATAACATCTACCAGAATAATATAGAGGGAATTACTAGAGAGTCTAGCCTGAATATAATTAATAAAACCTACTCCTTTATTAACTACTCTATTATATATAGAGAGCGTATTATTAATATAGCCCTTAAGAGGGCTTACTTTAATACCCCTATAGGGGACTCTATAAGGTATAATAGTATTAGAGCTAAGTAAGTAAACTTAGTATTAGAAGTTTAGCGGGTTATTATATACCCTATAGAGTAGCCCTTCTTCGAGTAGGTCCTCTATGTTACTAAGGTAGAGGTAGCCTAGGCAGCCTAGGCCTATTAGGGGAATATTAGTAAGTATAGCTTACGCCGACTAATAGAGAGAGCATTACTAACGACGGTATAGTGAAGATAGTAACGACTTCTAGCGGATAAAGCGGTGATAGAGGCGGTATTAGCAGCGCAGGTAGTGCGCGAGAGGATAAGTTACTAGTTTCGTAGTTTGAATAATTAAAAACCACGTTATTATTCATATAAAGTTAAAGATTATAAGGCTATTAATAGGCACGTATAAGTATAGCTATAGTTAGGAAGGTTATAATCACGTAACCGAAGGCTATGTATTATTAGGAGGCGCGGAGTTAGAAGGTCTGTTACACTTGAGTAGGTAAAATCACTATGCAGTGGCCAGAGGCCGCTATTAGATCTATAATTAATTAGTGTAGCTTTAATAGCTCTATTATCTAGTTTTTTTAAGTTAGAATATTTATTCTTATAATATTCTTTACTACCCTAGGTTTTAATACAGGATATATTAGGTTTTAGACTATTCTTTAACTTATATATAGTCTTATGACTTATTTTATTATAAGGGGTTCTATCATATATATATATAGTAGCTAAGAATGCTTTAGCCTATAAATAATTAAGTAAATTTGCTAGTTTTAGCATAGATCTTATCCTATTTTCTATAGTATTTAAAATACATTCTATAAGACCATTAGGCTTATAGGTATCAGCGGAAGTAGTATTATATTTAATACCGCTTTCTATATATTCATAACCTATACATTTAATCTTAAATTCAGTACCTCTATCTATATTAAATTCTTTTATTTTAAAGGTAATAGCTTTATATTAATTTCTATATTCAACAAAGGATAGGCATATTTCTAATTTACTGCTAGTTTTTAATAACTTTCTAAAAGTAAAGTGGGTTTCCTTATTAATAAATAGAATAGAATATCTATAGTAATTATAGGCTGTAGGTGTTATAGGGCTATGCATATCTATAGCTACCTTATATAAATAAGGGTAATTCTTTAAGTTATTTATAGATATCTGGTTTACTTTACGTATGAATTTGCTTAGTATATTGGCTTTATACTGAATATTATTGTCCTTAGATATATTATCCTTTATAATATTATCTTTATATAATTATTTTAAAGCTTATATTTTAATATGGCTTAATCGTTTATGCTATAGTAAGGTAGTAGTATCTTTAGTGGTTATATTATTTATAGTATTAGTCAAAAATATAGGATCTTTAATAACCTGAGTATTAAAGTAGTAAAGATTATTCTTTTTACCCCCTTTAACTAATATAGTATTATTAGTCCTATTATATAGTGAAGGAGTAGATTTCTAAACTATTAAAACTATATTCTGCTTTTCTAGTTATGATTAGCTTATAAGATTAATACCTAAGTTAGGTATATAGTAGTATTTATGTAGTATTATAGATTAGTCCTATAGTAACTTTAGAATTATATTCTATACGTTATGATATTTAGGGTGTTAGCTTTTCCCTATTTAACTATTTTATTTAGTTTATAGTTATTAGTAAAATAGTTCATATTATTAATAATATAAATAGTAGTACTAGTATTGAGATAGAATTAAATACTATTATTATTTATAGAGAAACTACTACTATTCCTATATAATCCCGGTATTATATTACTTATAGAAGCTTTAGTGTTTATAATATTCCTATTATAAGAATAGTTATATTTATCTTTTTAAATATAATATTATGATCTAAATCTAAATCTATTTCTAGATTAATAGATTGGGTAGATTTAGGTGATTTAACTTAAATAGGTTTAACCTCCTCTTCCTCTATAACTTTAGTTATAGGTTCTTTAACTAATAGGGTAGTGTTATTACTCTTTTTAGTATTATTATTATTATTATTAGGTTTACTAACCCTATTATTATCTTTTTGTTTTAAAAGAATTTTCCAACCTTTAGGGGCTTTATTTAGATAAAGGAAGAAATAGCCTTCTTCTATATAACTAGGTCTTTTATAATTCTTAGAAAACAAGCCTTTAGTCTTCTTCTAAGAATTCATTTTATTATTCTTTTTATTAGCCTTAGTACAGGTAATATTGTTACTTAAATCCTCTTTTCCCTTAGATTTATCTAATAAATCAGCGAATGAGGAGTCTAAAGCATAGGCTTCTAAATCCTTTCTTCAGGATTAGGTTATATTAGTTATAAAACCTTTATAACTTTTATCTAAAGAATTAAGGACTTTTATTATAATAACCTGCTTAGGTAAAGGTAGGCTTTTTATAGCCAAATTATTAGTTAACTCCTTAACCCTATTTAAGTAGGTTTTTAAGTTATCAAAAGTTTCTAGAGTTCTATTAAAGAATCCCTTATAAGTTAAAAACGTATTAGAAAATCCTTCAGGTTTATATAGCTCCTTTAAGGAGTTACCTCTCGTATAGTAGCGTTCGCAGTACCTTGCTAGAAGGTCGACCTTTTGGGTTAAGGAGTTATCTCATATAGTAGCTTTTACCTTGCTAGAAGGTTTAGCGAGGGCGTTGCTACGAGAGCCTTAGTAGACCGTTTAGCTCTAATATAATTAGCCCTAGTATAGCGTATATCTAACTTTATGCGAGGGTTTACTTATAAGTAGTAGGAACGTATAGGGTTCTTATATTATTTTCCTTAACTAGTAGAGGGTATAGGTTAAAATACCTATATAGTATTTCCCAAGTTATGCCTGCGAACTAGGTGAATTTGTTATAGTCTTTTTGCGAAGGGGCTGCGGCGTAATTCCGAGCTCAATATCCTTCTTTTTATGCTTGCTTTATATTTATTTTCTTCTATTTTAATTCACTTTGGAATCGAGTTAAGATCGCGTATAAGTAAATCGATTTAGAGGGTTAATTATATTCAATCTAAGAGTGTTTTAAGGGGTTAATCCAACTAATTTAAGGGTACTTTTCGAACTTAGTATAGGTTAGCTAGTTTGGCTTCATATAGCCCTCTTAGCTAGTATAAACTAGTTAGGTAGTCGTGGGGCTTTGAATAGGTAATTAGTAGAGGCCTTTTTATATAGATAATATAATATTATAAGAGTAGGTTGCCTCATCGGGTAATCTTAATAGTTAAGTAACTCGGGTAGAATATTAAATTATTGATATAATTTATTTATATAGAAGAATATTAATATTAATTATAGGATTTTGAATTCAGTATAGGTAGTAGAAGGTTATTCTCTTATATAGCTCATTGGCTTATATGGGATAATGATATGTATATAGAGGAAAGGGTTGCTCTTCAAGGGGCCTAAAGGCTATTTAGGTTAAGCTTTACTAGGCTTATAACCTATTAGCATAGCTATGTGGGTAGAAAGAGAGGTAGAAAAGTCCCTATAATAATATAGATATATATCCGGTAGAGAATAAGATAATAGAGTAATCTTTCTAGTTTATTATATAATAATTAGATAAAGAGAGGAATATAGTTATAAATAATAGTATATTCTATATTATAATACGTTAAGAACTAGGTCTAAAGAGCTAGGGAAAAGGTAGGTATTTATAATTAATTTCCTCCTAGTCCTTCGGAAGGCTCGGAAGTACTAATAAAGTATAACATAGATAGTTAAAACCTAATATAGCTGAATTTAGCTGTTTTAAACTGTATATAATATTAGTATATAGAAGTCCCTCTTAGCTAAATCTTAATAGATTTAGTTAAACCTTAAGTTCTGATTTTATATTATCATCCTGGATAGGAATATAAGCCCTAGTGGTATAATATTGAACCATATACCGTTCGATGCAGAATGAAATAAGACATCTAAATATATCCTTTATTTTCCTATGTCGTTGAAACACAGAGATATAGGGCTTTAAGAATAAACTCCAATTCTATGTCCTATGAATTATATTAGAGCTTCTTTAATTATTATAAAGAGATTAAAATAGAGAGCTCCTACTAATAGCTAGAGGGGATATAGGTAGCTAATTTAATAGCTAAGCTAGACCCTAAGCTCTAGCATTATATTATAATAAATAGATTACTAAATTTATAGCTTAATTTCAATACTAGGGCTAGAAATATTAAACGTATAGATAAGATATAGATATATTATGTACTAGTAAGGGACTAGGAGACTAGTAATTAGAGATAATAACTAGAGGGCTAAAATATTAATCTAGAGAGATATATCGAGGCTATAAAAGGATAGACTTATATAAATTATAATAATACTAATAATAACCTGGAGGATACTAAGGACTTACTATAGGATACTAGAAATGAAATTATTTATTATACTTATAAAAGGAAGGGCTATATCGCGCTAAGGTACCTATATTATAAGAAGTATAGCTACCCCTATTACAAATGGAAATCCTACCCTAGCGAGTAACTAGAGGAGAACTAGGTAGGAATATATATAGTTTAATAGGATAGTAACTAGCTATATTATATTAAAGTAATAATATAGGTCTAAGTTATAAGTAGCTAGAAGACTAGTATTATACTTACTAATTATAGAGCTAATAAGAATATTATAAACCAGAGAGTTATAACTAATACCTAACTAGAGGCTAATAAGTTAGAACCTATTAGGGGAATACAAGCTTCTAAGGGACCTAACTATAATTTATAGAATTTAGTTACCTAAATAACTAATAATATAAGTATCTAGTAGATAGCTTTATATAACTTTAGGATTCGTAATAGTAATAGTTGTAACGCTATCCTAGGGATCCCTTAGTATATAATAGAGTACCCTAATCTTAATTAGAGGGAGTTAGGCTAAACCTTTCCCCTATATAGGAAGGGTATTTACCTTATTATAACTAAAGAAGAGCTTAGGTATATTAAAAATAAAATAAGAGTAGTACTTATTAGAGTATTATAAGTTAACTAGGGCCTCTAGCCACTATGTTGTGACTTTACCTACTTAAGTATAATAGACCTTCTAACTCCGCGCATCCTAATAATATATAGCCTTCGGTCACGTAATTATAACTTTCCTAACTATAGCTATACTTATACGTGCCCTACTAGATAGCCTTATAATCTTCAACTTTATATTAATAATAACGTGGGTTTTAATTATTTAACAGACTATAAAACTATTAACTTATCCTCTTACGTACTACGTACCCTACTATTAAATACCGCCTCTATTACCGCTTTATTTATTAGAAGTAATTACTATCTTTGTCCTCTTATTTAATTAGGTTAGCTAATGCCTTCGTAGTAGCTATGCTGTTATTAGTAATGCTCTTATAATTAGTATAAGCTATACTTACTAACGTTCCCCTAATAGGCCTAGGCTACCTAGGCTACCTCTACCTTAGTAATATAGAGGACCTGCCTAAAGAAGGGCTACTCTATAGGGTATATAATAACCTGCTAAACTTCTATTACTAAGTTTACTTACTTAGCTCTTATACTATTATGCCTTATAGAGTCCCCTATAGGGGTATTAAGGTAAGCCCTCTTAAGGGCTATACTAATAATATACTCTCTATATATAGTAGAGTAGTTAATAAAGGAGCGGGTTTTATTAATTATATTAAGGCTAAACTCTCTAGTAATCCCCTTTATATTATTTATACTAAAAGGTATACCTTACTAAGGCTTAGTATATTTATATATAGAGTTTAGTATTAATATAGTTAAGGGATAAGGATAAGGAAGAGGGAGAGGTATAAAACCCTGCTTATAGTAGTAGAGCTTCTTATATTTCTAGCTATAAGAACCTCTTAGGAAGGACCTCTTTAGTTAAGGAGTTACCTCTTATATAATAGTATTCCTAGTACCTTACTAGAGGGTTAACCTTATAGGTTAAGGAGTTATCTTATATAGTAGCTTTTACCTTTAGTACCTTACTAGAAGGTTAACCCTTTAGGTTAAGGAGGTATCTCATATAGTGGCTTTTCTAGGCTATAAGAGCCTTAGTGGCCTCTTTAGCTCTAATATAATTAGCCCTAGTGCGGCGCGCGTCCGACCTTATATAGTAATATTTAGAGGGTTTGCTTATAAGTAGTAGGAATATATAAGGTTCCTAATTTATTTACCTAACTAGTAGAGGGTATAGGTTAAAATACCTATATAGTATTTCCCGAATTATAATTATGAACTAGGTCAATTTATTATAGTCTTTTTATAAAGGGGCTATAGTGTAATTCCGAACTTAATAAGCTAACTAGATATTAATTACTAATTACCTAGAGGATACCTAGGACCCTAAGAAGGAGACTAAACCTAATATCCTAATAGAATACTAGGACCTTAAGAAAGTATTTAATATTAACTCAATAAGGATTATATTAAAGTTTAGAACTACTAGGAGCTGCTCTATTACCTTAGAGCCTAGGACTAAGCACCTATTTAGACGTATTTGTTAATTAGCTAAAGAAAAGTTAGAGGAGTTAAGGGACTATATGTATAGAGCTTTATGGAAGGAGTAGAGTTGTTTATTAATAAGTCTAGGAGGGGTACTAATCTTATTTATTCTAAAGAAGAGAGGTAAGTTAAGGTTATATATAAACTACTAGGGACTTAACTAAGTCACTACTAAGAACTATACCCCTCTCCCTCTAAGTAATATAATCCTTAACTAGCTCTCTTAAGCTAAGTGTTTTATTATACTTAACCTTAAGGATATTTATTACTAGGTAAGAATCTAGGAGAGAGATAAGTAGAAGATAGCGTTTAATATATAATATAGCTATTATAAATAAAATATTATACTATTTGAGCTTATTGATATACTTACTACCTTCTCAACGTTTATTAATAAGTTACTTATAAGCCTAGTTAATATTATTTATACTATATATATTTAGATAATATCTTAATCTTTACTAATAATTTAAACTCTTATATGGCCTCTGGCTACTATATAGTGATTTTACCTGCTTAAGTATAACAGACCTTCTAACTCCGCGCCTCCTAATAATACCTAGCCTTTAGTCACGTGATTATAACTCTCCTAACTATAGCTGCACTTATATATACCCTACTAGATAGCCTCACGATCTTTAATTTTATATTAATAATAACTTAGTTTTTAATTATTTAAACTATAAAACTATTGACTTTTCCTCTCACGTACTATTAGCGCTGCTAATACCGCCTCTATTACTACTTCGTCCGCTAGTAGTCCTCTTATTCAATCGGGTTAGCTAACGCCTTCGCAGCTATGCTATCGTTAGTAACGCTCTCTCTATTTAGCACAAGCCGTACTTACTAACATTCGCCCAGGCCGCCTAGGCCGCCTCTATCTTAGTAATATAGAGGACTTGCTCGAAGAAGGGCTACTCTATAGGGTATATAATAACCTACTAAACTTCTACTATTAAGTTTACTTACTTAGCTCTAATACTATTATACCTTATAGAGTCCCTTATAGGGGTATTAAGGTAAGCCCTCTTAAAGGCTATACTAATAATACGCTCTCTATATATAGCGGAGTAGTTAATAAAAGAGCGGGCTTTATTAATTATATTAAGGCTAAACTCTCTAGTAATCCCCTCTATATTATTTATACTAAAGGGCGTGCTTTACTTAGGCTTAGTATATTTATATATAGGGTCTAGTACTAATATAGTTAAGGGATAAGAATAAGGATAAGGGAGAGGTATAAGGCCCTGCTCGTAGTAATAGAGCTTCTTATGCTTCTAGCTATAAGAACCTCTTAGGAAAGACCTCTCTAGTTAAAGAGTTACCTCTTATATAGTAGCGTTTACCTCTAGCACCTTGCTAGAAGGTTGACCTTTTGGGTTAAGGAGTTATCTTATATAGTGGCTTTGTGAGTTAAAGTTTTTTTCTAGGCTATAAGAGCCTTAGTAGCCCGTTTAGCTCTAATATAATTAGCCCTAGTGCGGCGCGCGTCCGACTTTATACGAGGGTTTGCTTGCCAGTAGTAGGAATATATAGGGTTCCTATATTATTTTCCTTAACTAGTAGAGGGTATAGGTTAAAATACCTATATAGTATTTCCTAAATTATGCCTGCGAACTAGGTGAATTTGTTATAGTCTTTTTCCGAAGGGGCTGCGGTGTAATTCCGAGCTTAATAAACTCTTATATAGAAGTTATAAGATAGGTACTTACTTAGTTAGAAGTTAATAGCCTCTATATAAACCCTAATAAGTATAAATTCTATAAGGAGGAGATTAACCTTCTTAGGGTTATAGTCTTAACAGATAGGATTACTATAGAATAGGAGAGGGTCTAAGGAATAGCTAAGTAGCTAATACTTACTATAATATAAGAGATTTAGGAATTTTTAGGATTTATAGGGTTCTATAGGAGATTTATTAAGAACTACTCCAAGATTTATAGCGTACCTATTAATTAACTTATTAATATAGCTAAGGGATACCTAGTAATAACTAGGGAGGTATTAGTTACTTTCTATTAGCTCTATACTTCGTTTATAGAGGTACTTATTTTATGCTACTTTAACCTTATAGTCCTAATTCAAATTAAAACTAATATATTAGACTTTATAGTAAGTATAATACTAGGCTAGTTAGAAAGGGATATATAGAGGCTAGTAGTATTTATATTTTAAAAGCTCAAAAGCGTGTAACTATAATAGAGTATACTAGAGGTAGAGCTATTAGCTATTAGGGAGGTAGTAGTGAGGTAATAATATTACTTACTTTGCTCTTAGTATTATATCTAATTTATTACTAACTACTGAGGTTATTAGTACCTCGCTATTAAGAAGACGCTTAGTAGATACTAGGCTTAGCTATTATAAGATCTATTAATATTTAAGTTTACATTAAATACTAGCTAGGTTACTATAACCTAGCTAATAGCCTCTTATAGAGACCTAACTATACCCTAGGGGATATAGAGATTAGAAATACTAGGAACATATCTCTATAAGTCTTTTTATGATGTTTTTATAAAGCTATTATTTAAAAGGTAGGTATTAGACAGTAATAGGGTACTTAATTATTAAGGACCTTATTAGAATACCCTATACTCTTGCTTTAGGAATAAGTCAAGGAGGCTTAATAGAGAGATCCCTTCTATCTTAATAAGGAGTAGGAATAATAAGAGATAAAGTAGTTATTAGATAATTATAATACCCTAAAATACTAAGAGAGCTTATATATCCCTAATAACTACCTATTATAGAATACAGTCCTTAGGGTATTCTATAATAAACTCTCTAGAGGTTACTAAGGGGTTACAAAGGGGTTACCAAGATACTAAAGAGGATTAGAAAATCGTTTTTCTAGAATATATAAAAGAGTAACATAAAGGAATATATTAAGATATAAAACTAAGATACTACCTCTTATATAGTAAACCTGCACCCCTACTAGTACTTACCTAGCCCTTCTAATAAATATTAATTAACTTTATTATAAAACTACTACTATCTCTTATAATAAGAAATAAGCTTTATAATAGTATTCTTATTATTATTAATCGATTTATAAAATACTCCCTATATATACTTATTAAGAAGGTCGACCTTTTGCGTTAAGGAGTCATCTCGCGTGGTAGCTTTTACGTTGCTAGAAGGTTTAGCGACGGCGTTGCTACGAGAACCTTAGTAGCCTATTTAGCTCTAATATAATTAGCCCTAGTATAGCGCGTATCTAACTTTACAATATTGAGAGGGTTTACTTATAAGTAGTAGGAATATATAGGGTTCTTATATTATTTTCTTTAACTAGTAGAGAGTATAAGTTAAAATACCTCTATAATATTTCATAAATTATACCTATAAACTAGGTAAACCTATCATAGTCTTTTTGCGAAAGGGCTACGGCGTAATACCAAACTCAAGGAGTTACTTATAGCTAATGGGCTAGCCGTATTTCTAACTAAACATATCTTCCTTATATTTAGGCTCCTAGAAGCTATTATACCCAACTAGGGATCGCTATTTACTAGTAATTTCTAGTTTAAAGTATACTACCTACTAGTTACTACGAGGAAGATTAATATTACCTTTAATTCCTAGACTAATAGCTATATAGAACGCTAAAATTAGAGTATTAAGTACGTTTTGAGGGCTTTTTATAATATTAACTAGGATAACTAGGTAATATAGCTTAACCTAGCCTAATTTAGTTATAATAACTCCTATTATAAGGCTATTGAAACATTACCTACTAAGCTACTAATAGGATATTCTCTTTATAGACCTAATAACATTGAACCCTAGTTAAAAGCCTTAGTCCTAGTAATATATAAGAGAGTCTATAGTTTACTTACCTAGAGGTTAGCTATTACTAACTTACTCTATAAGTATCATAAAATATATAGTAAGTTTTATAATTAGAGGAGGACCCCTATTATCTTTACTATAAGAGATCTTATTTGACTTTTAACTAAAGGTATTAAGTAGAAGTAGCTCTCTTATAAACCTTTAGATAAATATCCAGGCCTATTTAGGATCTAATAGATAATTAATAGGGGATAAGTATATAAGCTATAGATTAATAAAAAGTACTACATTTATAATACTTTTATATCTAGATAATTAGAACCCTTTTTTAGCTTAGCTATCTTATTATAAGATATCCCAATTGATAAAATAGGATAATATGTATATAGTAAACTATATTATTACCTATAGGTGCCCTAAATATAACTCTTAGTATCTTATTAAATAGAAAGGCTATAATAAACTTAATAAATTATAGGAGCTATAATATAATATATCAATTTTAATAAAGGAATTATAAAGCTTAATTATAAGTAAAAGTATTGAGCTCGGAATTACGCCGCAGCCCCTTCGCAAAAAGACTATAACAAATTCACCTAGTTCGCAGGTATAATTCGGGAAATACTATATAGGTATTTTAACTTATACCCTCTACTAGTTAAGGAAAATAATATAGGAACCCTATACGTTCCTACTACTTATAAGCAAACCCTCTAAATATTATAAAGTCGGACGCGCGCTACACCGGGGCTAATTATATCAGAGCCGAACGGGCTACTAAGGCTCTCATAACCTAGAAACGCCCTCGCTAAACCTTCTAGCAAGGTGCTACGAAAGCTACTATACGAGATAACTCCTTAACCTAAAAGGTCGACCTTCTAGCAAGGTGCTAAAGGTGAATGCTACTATATAAGAGGTAACTCCTTAACTAAAGAGGTCTTTCCTAAGAGGTTCTTATAGCTAGAAGCATAAGAAGCTCTGCGAGCAGGGCCTTATACCTCTCCCTCTTCCTTATCTAACCTATAATAAATCCTTAACTATATTAGTACTAGACCCCGTATATAAAAACGCTAAGCCTGCGCGAGGTACGCCCTTTAATACTAATAACGCGCGAGAGCTCGCTAGAGAGTTTAGTATTAATACGATTAATAAAACCCGCTCCTTCTTTAACTACTCTATTATATATAGAGAGCGTATTATTAGTATAGCCCTTAAGAGGGCTCTTATTAATACCCCTAGAGGGGATACTCGCTATTATATTATAGCTAAGTAAGTAGACTTAGCAGCAGAAGCTAGGCGGGTCGTTACGCACCCTATAGAGTAGCCCTTCTTCGAGCAGGTCCTCCGCACTATTAAGGTAGAGGCAGCCTAGGCCCCTTAGGGGTTAGTGAGTACGGCTTACGCCGAATAGAGAGAGCGTTGCTAATAATAGCATAGCTAGCGGACGAAGCGGTAATAGAGGCGGTATTAGCGGCGCGGGTAGTGCGCGAGAGGAAAAGTTAATAGTTTCGTAGTTTGAATAATTAAAAACCACGTTATTATCGATATGAAGTTAAAGATCGTGAGGCTATAGGTATATATAAGTGCGGCTATGGTTAGGAGAGGATCACGTGACCGAAGGCTGTGTATTATTAGGAGGCGCGGAGTTAGAAGGTCTATTGCACTTAAGCAGGTAAAATCACTATGCAGTGGCCAGAGGCCTAAGTAAAAGTATTATAATCCCTATATAACCTTATAAGTAACTTAATAAGTAATTGGTAGTTAGGTAGAAATAGGGTATCCTAGCTAGATATCTTAATTTACTAGCCTAAAGGCCCTTAATAAGGTGGAAAGAGTTTAGAAAAATACCTAAAGGTAACTAATTATTATCTAGAGGTTATTAGTAGCTTACTAGGAGCGCTCTTGAAATTTGAAATCTACTAAGCGCTAGCGCCTTTCTTACTAGAGCTATTATCTTCGCGATTAGATCTAATATCTATAGCTTTATAATACTATTTTAAGTTAGAAATATTAACTAAATAAATACTAATAAGGTATTAGTAGGAATTATATAAACTTATAACTTTATTATAAGAGTTATTTAACTCCTGAGCGCGCTTAGCTTATACCTCTTATATTTCTAGCTACTTATTAGCTAATTACTCTATGTCTAAGTAGTAGTAGTAAAGCTCCTTATATTATTTTTATAATAACCTAGTTTATTTCTTAGCTTCACTAGCGAGGTACTACTAGTAGCTAGTAATGTCCTCTAAAATAATTACTTAATAATCCTCTATCTCTATAGAGATCTCTACCTCCTTAGCCTTATACTTCTTAAGTATAATATTAGCTTTATACCTTTTAACTCAAAAAGCTTTATACATTATAGGCTAGGTAATAAGGATCTCCTCCTAATTATAATTAGGAACTAGTAGTAAAATATTAGGGAGGTATTAGATAACCTATCTTACTCTGAATATACTATACCTAAAGGTTTAGCTAGGAACTACTCCTATCTATAAGGCGCTTAGTTTTATCAATAGCGCTTATTATATAATGAATAGGCTATAGGGAGTTAGTAGCTAAGAAATAGAAAATAGTAAGTACAACCTATAGTAATATAAGCCTTATTATTACTTATTTTAATATAATACTTATATTTTATAGAGGTATCTAAGAAGTATATGATTAGTACGTAATTAAAAACCTAAAGCTATTAAAATACTAGATGAGGATTAGATAACTATTAAATAAGAACTAGGAGCTTATTATTATTTTAAAAATAGAGAATTAAGCTTATAAGGAGCTTCATATTAGGGAGGTCCTCACTAGGGGGGTCCTACTTTACTATTACCTAGAGGTACTAGTAATAGGAGTACCCCTAGAGCTTAGTTATTAGGGGAATAAAGGAGGTATCTAGTATAATAGCGGGGAAGGGAGTAGTATTAATAATCTTAGTAATATTAGTAATATTAGTAATAGGGGAAGATATAATAATAGATTTATTATATAATAATTAAGATAAAGCTATTAAGAAGGGAGCAGGAGGCTAATAGTAAGTTATTAGTAGTAGCGTTAGTATTAGAAATCTAAAGAAGTAAGAAGGAGAGATTCTAATAAGGCGGGATTTTGAAATAATACTTATATATTTTTAACTGAATACTGAAGCTAGCTTTTTATATAGCTAAAAAGAGGATAATCTCTAGATTATTATATTATTTAACTTTATTTACCTTTACTAAATATAGGGAGGTACTACGTAGCTACTAAATAACTAGTAAACCCCTATATTATAATAAAAACCTTCTTTATCCCTAGAGGGAGAATATCCTTATTAGCCTTATAAAAGTATTAAAAATATAATAATAAATAGAAAATATAATAATTTAAAAAGCGAATTTAAAGTAATAAAAATAAGCCTAAATAATAATATATTTTATTATAACCCTATAACGGAAGGAATAACCTCTATAAGGGAATTTAGCTATAGCTATTTAAATAATTATTAAGTAGTTCTAGATTTATTAAATAAAGCTATAAGATTAATTAGAGTATAGGATTAAACTTATTACTAGCTTATTACTCCTCTAAGCTTTAAAGTCCCTCGATACCTAAGTATAAGTGCTATAAGAGTAGCTAGAATAGAGAATAAGTATATTATTAGTAGCTAATTACTCCTCTAAGCTACTTAGCTATTTAAAGAAGAGTTCTATAGCTAGAATAAGGGATATTAAATTCTAAGCTTATAGAAGCTAGGAACTAATAAGCTTATAAAGAGGTATTAATTACTTTCTAGATAAATACTAAATAGCTTAATTTAAAAATAGACTAGCTTAGAGGGAGGGGATTATATTATAAGCTAAGATAATATTATAGGGAAAAGGGCTTATTAAGCTATATTAAAGAAGTTTATAGGAGTTAGGAGATATAAGGAGGTACTAGGTAGCCCCTAGATAAGCCCCCTAGCCCTTATATTATAGGTTAGAGGGCTAGAGAAGAATATTTAACCTTAGCTATACCTAGCTATACTAACTCTATTACTCTATATTATACTAGTTTGTAATAGAAGAGCGCGAGATCGATATGATTTCTACCGCTCTAATAACTCTAGTCTTATTCACTAAACTCAACGACTTGGAGGCGGATTTTGTGTCGAGACACTGCTATTACCGTTACGTCGGGATCTAGACCGGCGCCGTGTACATGGAAGCTGCTACCGGGGAGTCACATCGCTATGTAGGGTCAGAGGAGGCTGCCGAAGCCACGGCGCGAGACATATTGTCTTCTCTATCTGGGTGGAAGGCGACCCCGGAGCTCGAGGAACGGAGATTTCATCCGATAACCATCATGCTGGAGGTGATGGCAACAATGGATTCAAGGGGACTGCTTACTGCACTGACCGCCGTGCAGACCGACCGACTTCTACCCGAGCTACTCACCTCACAATACAAAGCCTGTCTATCAGACCTTCGGCGTCTCATCAAGCTTTACGACTGCGTCAAAAGCGAGAAAATGACCCTGGAATACGGTCTGAACGAGCATCTAACCAGTCGCTTGCGACACCCACCCAAAGCGATGCAGATCAGCCTCAGCATAGTCGTCGCGTGTTGCGTCTTTCTCGATATACCTGAGAGCCCCACTGTCGCCGGAGATGATGGAGCCTTCTTAGACAACTTCAGTGGGCTTCAGATTTCGACGCACCTCAAGGATCAGGTATTCGAACTACCGCTTCAGCTTTCCAAGACCCCCATTACGATCGCCCAATAACACGCACATCACTCAGACGCACATAATATGTCATCTAAACCAGAATGTCACGAGCCAGGATAATGTCGCAGGGAAAAGGGCTTAGCAGGCTAAGTTAGGGAAGTCTATAGGAGTTAGGAGCTATAGGGAGGCACTAGGTAACCCCTAGATAAGTCCTCTAGCCCTTACCTAGTAGATTAGAGGGCTAGAGAAGAATATTTAACCTTAGCTATACCTAACTATACTAACTTAATTACTCTATATTATACCTATTTATAATATATTCTTTTCTTATACCTATATTAATAGGGGTATAGACTATTAGAGTAATATAATATATAATAATATAATACCTACCTATAGGTCTACTAGGGAGATAAATATAGTATTACTATTAGGATCCCCTACTAGCTAGGAGTAACTAAATAGCTAAATATAAGATAAGATACTTATTAAGTAGAATAGTAATAAAGGTACTAGTAGAGGACTAGGTAGTTAATTAATAGAGGCTAAATTAGATTAGCTTAATAAGGAGGAAGAAAAGAAGGAGTAGCTAAAGTATAAATAGGAATATCTTAAGGCCTTAAGGGCTAGCTAACTATTAACCCGAGTAAGTAACCCTACTACCTACTAGCTAGTTATTAGTAGCGAATTAAAGAAGTACTAATCGGAGCTCTAGGGGAAGCATCTTCTAATACTTAAGTATAAAGGGGGTACCTAGACTAACTTTAATTAATTTATATTTAATCTTAACGCGCGGTTTAAGATAAATAAAATTATATTAGATCTTAAAAGGGTGCTATTTACTACTATGTGCTTAGAGGGATTAGTAGTAAAGTAATAGACCTTATACCTCTCTATTAATTATAGTAATAAGGTAAAAGATATTACTTAAGTAGCGATAAAGTACTAGTTAGCTAATAGTATAGCTAATATAAGGTCTAGGACCCTTACTATATAAACCTAGCTTAAATAGGCTTACTAGTAACTAGGATAGTTATACTCGAGCTTTATTAATTACTATAAAGGGATTAAGGTAGAGAGCGCTTACTAATAACTAGAGGAGATCTAGGTAGCTAATATAATAGCTAGGCTAGACCCTAAGCTCTAATACTATATTATAGTAAATAGGTTATTAAAATCGCAGCTTAACCTTAATACTAAGGCTAGAAATACTAAGCTTATAGTTAATATATAGATATATAAGGCACTAGTAAGGGACTAGGGGACTAATAATAAGGGATAATAACTAGAAAGCTAACCTACTAATCTAGAGGAACTAACTAAGGCCTTAAAAGGGTAAACTTACTTAGACTATAGTAATACTAATACTTACTAGGAGGATACTAAGGACTAGGATACTAGGAAGGAGATTATCTACTATAGTTATAAGAAAAAGGGCTATATCGCGCTAAGGTACCTATACTATAAGAAGTATAGCTACCCCTACTATAAAGGGAAACCCTACCCTAGTAAATAACTAGAGGAGGACTAGGTAGCAACACGTATAGTTTAATAGGGTAATAACTAGCTATATTATATTAAAGTAATAATATAGGTCTACGTTATAAGTAGCTAGAAGACTAGTATAACGCTTATTAATTATAGAGCTAATAAGAATATTATAGAGTAGAGGATTATAACTAATACTAAACTAGAGGCTAATAAGTTAGAACCTATTAGGGGAATATAGGTATCTAAAGGACCTAACTATAGTATATAGGAGTTAGTAACCTAAATAACTAATAGTATAGGTATTTAGCGGATAGCTTTATATAATTTTAGGATTAGTAATAGTAATAGTTATAATACTATCTTAGGGATCTCCTAGTATATAGTAGAGTACCCTAACCTTAACTAGAGGGAGTTAGGCTAAACCTTTCCCCTATATAAGAAGAGTATTTATCTTATTATAACTAAGAAGGAACTTAGATATACTAAAAACGAAGCGAGAGTAGTACTTATAGGGGTACTATAAGTTAACTAGATATTAACTACTAGTTAACTAGAGGATACTAAGGAGCCTAAGATTAAAACAAATATCCCCTTAGAATACTAGGACTTTAAGAAGGTATTTAATATTAATCTAATAGGAACTATACTAGAGTTTAGAACTACTAGGAGCTACTCTATTAATCTAGAGCCTAGGACTAAGCCCCTATTTAAACCTATCTACTTACTAGCTAAGAAGAAGTTAGAGGAGTTAAGGGATTATATCTATAAAGCCCTATAGAAGGGGTAAATTTACTTATTAATAAGTCTAGTAGGGGTATTAATCCTATTTATCCTAAAGAAAGGAGGTAAGTTAAGACTATATATAAATTACTAGGGACTTAACTAGATAACTACTAAGAACTATACCCCTCTCCCTCTAATTAATAAGATCCTTAACTAGCTCTCTAGAGCTAAGTACTTTACTAAGCTTAACCTTAAGGATATATACTACTAGGTAAGGATCTAGGAGGGAGATAAGTAGAAGATAGTATTCTATATATAATATAGCTACTATAAATATTATATTATACTATTTAGGCTTATTAATATACCTGCTACTTTCTAGATATTTATTAATAAGTTACTTATAAGCCTAGTTAATATTATTTATATTATATATTTAAATAATATCTAGATTTTTACTAATAATATAGACTCCTATATAGAGGCTATAAGATAGGTATTTACCTAGTTAGAAGCTAATAGCCTCTATGCGAACCCTAATAAGTATAAATTTCATAAGGAGGAGATTGAATTCCTTAGGTTTATAGTCTTAGCACACGGAGTTACTATAGAAAATAAGAGAGTCTAAGTAATAGCTAAATAGCTAGTACTTACTACGACACAAGAGATTTAGCAATTTCTAGGATTTATAAGGTTCTATAGGAGATTTATTAAGAACTACTCTAAGATTTATAGCTTATTTACTAACTAACTTACTAATATAGCTAAAGGGTAGCTAGTAATAACTAGGGAGGTACTAGTTGCTTTCTATTAGCTCTATGTTTTATTTATAGAAATACCTATATTATACTATTTTAATCCTATACTTCTAATTCAAGTTAAAACCGATATATTAAACTTTATAATTGGGGTAATACTAAGCTAGTTAGAGGGGGACGTATAGAGACTAGTAGTATTTATATCTTAGAAGCTTAAGGGCGTGTAACTATAATATAGCTCGCTAGAGGTAGAGCTACTAGCTATTAGAGAGATAGTAGTAAGGTAGTAGGACTACTTACTATACTCCTAGTATTATATCCGATTTATTACTAACTACCTAGGTTACTAGTACCTTGCTAATAAAAGGATACTTAGTAGCTACTAGGCTTAGCTATTATAAGACCTATTAATATTTAACTTTAAAATTAAATATAGGCTAGGTTGCTATAACCTAGCTAATAGCCTCTTATAGAGACCTAAGTATACCCTAGTGGATATAGAGATTAATAAAACTAGGGACCTGCTCCTATAAGACTTTCTATAACATTTTAATAAAGCTACTATTTAGAGGGTAAGTACTAGGTAGTACTATAGTACCTAGTAGTTAAATACGCCCCTAGAATAACTTATACCCTCGCTCTAGGAGCAAGTTAAGAAAGCCTAATAGAAAGATCTATTTTATATTAATAATAAATAGAAATAATAAGGGATAAGGTAGTTACTAGATAACTCTAGTACCCTAAGATATTAAGAGGGCCTATATATCCCTAATAACTACCTACTTTAGAATAAAATCCTTAGAGTATTCTACAATAAACTATCTAGAGGTTACTAAGGGGTTACTAAGATACTAAAGAGGATTACAAAATCGTTTTTCTAGAACGTATAGAAGAGTAATATAAAAGAATATATTAAGATATATATAATATACTAGCATATAAAGCCGAGATACTACCTCCTATATAACGAACTTACGCCCCTACTATTACCTACTAGGCCCTTCGAGCAAAGGTTAATTAACTTTATTACTAAATTACTATTATTACTTATAACTAAAAATAAGCCTTATAATAATAGTCTCGTTATTATTAATTAATTTATAAAATACTCCCTATATATCCCTACTAGGGAGTTACTTACTACTAATAGGTTAGTTATACTACTAACTAAATATATCCTCCTCACGTTTAGGCTCCTAGGAGCTATTATATCTAATTAGGGATTGCTATTTATTAGTAACTTCTAGTCTAAAGTATACTACTTACTAGTTATTAAGAGGAAGATTAGTATAGCTTTTTATCCCTAAACTAATAGCTAAATAGAATATTAGAAATAGAGTATTAAGCACTTTCTATAGACCTTCTACAATATTAACTAGGATAGCTAGGTAATATAGCTCGACCTAGCTTAATTTGTTTATAATAACTCCTACTATAAAGCTACTAAGATACTACCTATAGAGCTACTAATAGGATATTCCCCTTATAGACCTAATAACATTAAACCTTAGTTAAAGGTTTTAGTCCTCGTACTATATAAGAGAATCTATAGCCTACTTACCTAGAGGTAAGCTATTACTAACCTACTTTAGAAGTATAATAAAATATATAGTAAGTTCTATAACTAGAGGAGGACCCCTATTACTTTCGCTATAGGAGACCTTATCCTCTTTTTAACTAAAAATATTAGATAGAGGCAGCCCTCTTATAAACTTTCTAAACAATATTTAGGCCTATTTAGGATTTAATAAGTAATTAATAGGGGATAAGCGTATAAGCTATAGGTTAATAAAAAATACTAAATCCATAATATATTCACACCTAAATAATTAGAACCCTTTTTTAGCTTAGCTGTTTTACTATAAGATATCCTAATTAATAATGACGATAATGTCTATATAGTAGACTATATTATTATGTATAGAGGCCCTAGAAATAACTATTAGTACCTTATGAAATAGAAGGGCTATAGCGAACTAGATAATTTATAGGAGCTATAACGTAATATATCTATAGAGTTATAAAATAATTATAAAGCCTAATTATTAGTAAAAGCATTATAATCCCTATATAATTTAATAAGCGACTTAATAAGTAACGGGTAGTTAGGTAGAAATAGGGTATGCTAGCTAGGTATTTTAATTCACTAGCCTAAAGGCCCCTAATAAGGCGAAAAGAGACTAGAAAAACGCCTAAAAGTAACTATAGATTACCTAGAGGTTATTAATAGCCTACTAGGGGCGCTCCTAAAAGTTTTATATCTACTAGGCGCTAGTACCCTTCTCGCTAAGACTAGCTATATCCCCCTTAGCCTTATTATCTCCTAAAGAAATAGATAGGGTAATAAATAGAGTAGCTAAAGCCTTATAATTCTACTTTAAGTTAGAAATACTAATTAGAGGAGTACTAGTAAGGTACTAGTAGAGATTAGGTCGACTTACTACCTTATTATAAGCCTTATTCGCCTCCTTAGTATACTTAGCTTATATATCCTATACCTCTAGCTACTTGCTAGCTAGCTGCTCTATCTCTAGGTAATAGTAGTAGAGCTCTTTATATTACTTATATAGTAACTTAGTCTATTTCTTAGCCTCCTTAGTAATATACTACTAATACCTACCTATATCCTCTAAGGTAACTACCTAGTAGTTCTCTATCTCCGTGGAGATCTTAGCCTCCTTAGCTTTATACTTCTTACGTATTATAATAGCCTCGTTCTTCTTAACTTAGAGAGCCTTCTTAACTTTAAGCAAGGTAGCGAGGATCTCCTCCTAAATATAATTAGATATTAGTAGTAAAATACTAGGGAGGTACTAGGGACTTACCTTATTCTTAGCGTACTATACCTAGAGGTTAGGCGTAGAACTAGCCTTATCTATAAGGCGTTTAATCTTATTAGTACTACCTATTATATAATAAGTAGCTTATAATAAGTTAGTAAATAAGAAATAGAAAATACTAAGTAAAACTTATAGTAATATAAGCCTTATTATTACCTATTTTAATATAACGCTTATATTTAGTAGAGTTATCTAAGAAATAAATAAATTAGTAATAGATTTAAAGCCTAAAGCTAGTAAAATACTAGATAAGTACTAAATAAATACTAGATAAGAACTAGGAGCTTACTATTACTCTTAAAGTAGAGAATTAAGCTCGTAAGGAGCTTAATATTAGGGAGATCCTGCTTAGGGGGCTCTTACTTTACTATCGCTAAGAGGTACTCATAGCAGTGGCACCCCTAGAGTATACCCGTAGTAGGGAGGGAAGCTTTATTAATAGGATTAGTAGTAGCAGAAGATATAATAATAGATTTCTTATATAGTAATTAAGATAAAGTTATTAGTAGGGGAGTAGGAGGCTAATAATAAGTTATTAGTAGTAGTATTAGTATTATAAACCTAAAGAAGTAAGAAGGAGAGATTTTAATAGGGTGAACTTTTAAATAGTATTTATATATTTTTATTTTATTACTAAAACTAGGGTTTCATATAGCTAAAAGGAGGATAATCTCTAGATTATTATATTATTTAGCTTTAGCTAACTTTACTAAGCATAGGGAGGTACTAGATAACTACTAGAGAACTACCAGTAATACCCTATATTATAATAAAGACCTTCTTTATCCCTAGAGGGAGAACGTCTTTATTACTCCTATAAAAGTATTAAAAGTTTAATAATAAGTAGAGAATATATTAATTTAGAGGGCTAATTTAGAATAATAAAAACGAGCCTATATAATAATATATTTAGTATAGCCCCTTAGAGGAAGGAGTAATCCTTATAAGGGAGTTTAGCTATAGCTACCTAGGTAACTACTAAGTAGTCCCAGACCTATTAAATAAAGCTATAAGAGTAATTCAAGTAGGTAACTAGCCCTATTCCTACCTTATTACTCCTCTAAGCTATAAAGTCCCTTAATCCCTAGGTATAAGAGCTCTAAGAGTAGCTAGGGTAGAGGATACGTACTCTATTACTAGCTAACTACTCCTCTAAGCTACCTAGCTATCTAAGGAAGAGTTATATAACTAGAATAAGGGATATTAAATTCCAGACCTATAGAAACTAAAAGTTATAAAGTCCTATAGGGAGGTACTAGGTACCCTCTAGATAACTATTAAGTAGATTAGTCTAAGGGTAGACTAGTTTAGAGGGGGGGGATTATATTATAAGCTAGGATAATATTATAGGGAAAAGGGCTTAGTAAGCTAAGTTAGAGAAGTCTATAGGAGTTAGGAGCTATAGGGAAGCACTAGGTAACCCCTAGATAAGTCCTCTAGCCCTTACCTAGTAGACTAGAGGGCTAGAGAAGAATATTTAACCTTAGCTATACCTAACTATACTAACTCTATTACTCTGCACCGCACCTATTTGTGACATAGAATATGAGCTGCTCCAAATTGCCGATCTTCACAGCTCCTGCAAGCTGGATCCAGGATTCCCCTCAGGGCCTGATATGGAGACACTTATCTCCCTCTAAGAAAGGACCATCTTCCTCGGTGGGCGGCCTACGAAATTGAGCTAGTGCTGCCGCTGGTATTTGCTTGTACGTGGCCTAAAGCTTCTAAACCTTCAGGCAACCGCTTATCTGATGCCCTCGTGAGTATTGCCGACCAGCGTATAATAGCGCAGTATAAACCTTTAGGTAGAGATCACGAGGAAGCTGCGATTAAGAAATGGACGTAGG
Organism: Colletotrichum ledebouriae; assembly: GCA_036785755.1. NCBI lineage: Eukaryota > Fungi > Ascomycota > Sordariomycetes > Glomerellales > Glomerellaceae > Colletotrichum > Colletotrichum ledebouriae. The sequence continues at coordinate 80,637 of JAVHLU010000157.1, forward strand.
AGCGGAATGCAGCGGGCAAGAGATGCGAGATTGTCCCCACGCTAGTCCTTAAGCGACTGAATTTCGATCGAGCGGGGGGGAGAGGTTAGAGACTATCTTTGCGTAACACGTCCTCGCTAACGTCGACGACTAGCGAGTCTAGTCTCCCTCGATTAGCTCCTAGAGACCTATTACGTTACTTAATATTTCGAAATCTGAGACGACAATTAGATAGGAGGTCTCGGGGCTGTGATTTAACCTTTGCGGCCTCTCTCGTATCGGAAAGTCCTTCTTAGATGAGGACTAGTCCAGAGACGCTTAGTTGAAATAAATGCTGACTTTAAAGAATAGCTTGAATTCGACGCATATCCATATCTTATCTAGAATATAGAAACCTCCTTGCCAGTATATGTAGTCTCTTAATCCATTTTGATCTGCTGTTACTAATGATGTTCACTTTTAGAGGAAGCTTAGGATATATGACTCGACTATAACTTGATTAGTACAGGATGGAAACACATTGACGCTCTAGCCGGGTAGCCTAGAGTAAGCTTCTGGGTTTATCGCAGTTATAATGTCGAAAGGCAGGGCATAGGTGATCATGAAGCTAGCTCCTCCGATTCAGAGCATATTCAAGAAACTATTATAGGTATAAATATGCAGAACGTGTTGTTTGATCAGTGTTTAATGTTAAGACTGCTGTTGGGCACCAGATAATCTTCCCATTGGCCCCAAACGTGTCGTGATGCGTATATAAGCTGCAATTGCACTATCGCAATTGTGGTTCCACTTTTGCGGCTTATCCTATTCGCCACAAAACGCTTTGCACTTAAATTTCTATGTCTGAAGTTACCTCTTGGGCAAAACAAAGAAACTATTCGCCCTCTATTAGAGCTTAAATATCTAGAAGCAGGGAGGGCATAGTATAGATGTATCTATATAATTAACTAACGCAGTTTCGAGTGGGTATATAGAAAAGGGGGTGAGGCAGAGGCTAATTAATATTTAATACTTAATATGAAATTTCGATTAGTGGTGAAGTACTTATAGAATATCCTAATGATTTATTTGCGCCAAATCGCAACCCCCTCCTACCTCTAGGCAGGTTCGTCTTAAGGCTGGAAAATCTCTTCCCAAGGCGGAATTTGAGTAAAACTCACGGGCGTGCGTACCTATAGATCTATAGAAACTTCTATATATTTAACTCAGCTTAGGAATTTAGTAATCGTGTAGTTCCTTTTGAAGTATACTTCACTCTAAATAGATACGCTACTACGAGGTAGCCTATTTGTCGCAATGGCTGCAAGCGCTCAAGGGTAGGGTCGTTGTGAAAAAGGGCATATAGGACGAAGTCTATAATAAAGGAGTGTGTATATAGGTATCTATAGAACTAACTATAGATTAAGTCTCCTTAAGTAGGGGTATGCGAACTAAAGGGATATATATACCCGCTCTAGAGCGGGTAGGACTATATATAACTACATAGGTAGACCCTATCCTATATAATATACCCCCCTAGCCTCGTGGTATCCCCTAAGGCTAAATATAAAGTAAAATAAAGCTATTTATAACTAAATATAACGAGGGGAGCGGTACCCTAGGGATCCCGCGTAGCGCTACCTATAGAATAATAGGAAGAGGGGGAGCGGTCTGCTTAGTAATAGGGGGAGCAGCCCGCTTAAAGAGGCCTAGCTATAGCTATAATAAGGGGAGCGATCCGCTCATAAGGGGGCTAGCGCGCTAGGAGGGCCCCGCGCTACGCTAGCTAGAAGAATAATAATAGGAGCGGTCCGCTTAATAATATAGCTTATGCTATAACGTTTATTAGGTATTTAATAGAGGGTCGTATAATACCCTCCTCCTGAAGCGCGTTATATAAGTATAAGAACTTATTAGTATATAGGGTAGCTAGGATAGCTTCTTTTTCTAGCTCTATAAGCCGAATAATATATTTAGCTTTATTAGGCTAAACTACTAAAATAAAGCGATTATAACGTCGCGCTAGCTAATAGTAGGTACGCCTATAGGGGTATTATATATAATCCCTATTATTATCTCGCTTCGTTATAAAGTTTTTATTAGGGGTAGGTTTAGGCGCGCTTACTAACGTAGTATGCGTATACGCGTAGCTAGGTAGTAGAAGGGTCGGGTAGAAACGCTATATTAGTAACGAAGAGGGGTTAAATAGAGGGCTAAGAGGAGGGCTAAAAGGAGCGCCTGAAGCTATTGCAGCACGTCAGGGGTCGCGTAGGAGAGGCGTATTATAAGCGAAGTTAAACTAGCTAAGAGCTAGGCTTATAACTATTATAATAGCTATAGGCGCTTAAGGGTAGGGTTGTTATAAAGAAGGGTATATAGGACGAAGTTTATAATAAAGGAGTATATATATAAGTATCTATAGAACTAACTATAGGTTAAGTCTCCTTAAATAGGGGTATGCGAACCAAAGGGATATATATACCCGCTCCGGAGCGGGTGGGACCGCACGTGACTACGCAGGTAGACCCTATCCCGCACGACACTATTCTAGGTAACTGAGAAGAAGCTTTTGGAACACCGCCCTAAACTCCTAGTATATACTAGGCGTACTTAGGATTAGAGATCCTAGTTTGAGATTGTGAAATTAGACAGTGATTTGCTTGCGGTATAGCCGCTATCGAAACACTAAAACGTTTATTAAGCGAGTAGAAAAGCTAACTTACCGCTAGTACCATAAACTAGAGAAAAGTGCCAGCGTGATATCGTTGTTAGAGACGCGCTATAAGCAACTCGACACTATATAGGTCGGGATAATATGCTCGATCATGAGGATAATATATACTATAAGGCAGGATTATTATCATAGGCTGGAAACTTCGCTTTAGAGGAGTTCTTTATTTCTTAGTTTCGCTACTATATCTTTCTGGTCTCTTTGAATAGCTGGGCTTGACGTGGTCTGTAGTGGTATGTAGTGGCTTGTATCTATCGTGCGGGATGGGGTCCACTTGCGCGGTCTCGCGCGGCCCTACCCGCTTCAGAGCGGGTATATATATCGCTTCGGTTTCTATACCCCCACTTAGAGAGACTTTCTTTAGATATCTATATATATAGACCTTAATATACTCCTTTTACTACTATAGACTTCGCTCCTTCTACCTATATTTATAACGTTCCCCCTTTTGGCTGCTTTAACTTATTGTAATAGTATTATTCTTAGTAATTCTACTATCAATAATAGGAGGAGTAAAACTCTAATTGATAGGGGGTCGGATAAATTCCGGTTATGCGTAAATAGTCGTCAGAAATTAACATAGTGTTTGTAGTTATATTGGGAAGATAGACCAGAGGGCTTCTAGGGGAGATAACCTATGAGAATACTTAAAATAAAGACGGAGAGACTCTAGCTAATAATGCTAATACATCTAAGCTACTCTTTAGTCCTCACGCATGTTACTGATATCCAGTCTAACACCCAGTACCTGTTTCTGGCGCTTATAAAACTAAATTGATAGTATACGTTTCCTACTTCTCTTCCTTCTCACACTTAAAGACCACCCACCTTTCAGAAATTATTAACGCTAGTTTGCCGAGTGTAACGCAATAGCAACAGATCGACCGAGAAAGAGACGGTCAACTAGCCCGGAGAAGTGGCTTCACGCTATGGTCTAGCGATCGCGAAACGTCTATTATAATGCGAAGGTTTCTTGCCGGGAGTCCTATCCTCGCGCAAATGCTTGCTATGTACTTGGTGCGGCGTCATGAAAATTCGGACCTGTTAGGAATATCCTTTCGGATTCAATGGTCAAATTATTCCAAGTCATGTAACAAGACCCCTTTCATTCACGCGTGGCTTCGTTCCTTGTCTTGAATGCTAGGCTTTTAGGCATGACTGTATGTATATATGGCTGTCGCTAAACAGCTCAGCTGCGCACATCACGACATAACCCAGGCACCACTAGCCATCTCGTAATCCTTAACGACTTAATACGGCCATAACCAGCGATAAAACAATCCGAGGCCTTTCTAAGGCTATGTATTTACATATTAATAAAGCTTCTGGCGATCTATTATACATAGCAACAGGGTATTAGAATAGCAGCCCGCGGGTACTGTCGGCTAGGCAGGGGTTCCTCAGACCTACTTCCTATCATTCTCACCCGATTGTACCTGCTCTGCCAATAAAACCCGGAGTAAAAAACGGTCAAGATAAGTCCCGGTAAGAAAAGGACCTTAGCAGCTGAGAGTTATCTTTTGGGTTTGTAGGTGAGGTCCCTCGGAAGTAAGAAGCAAGGCAAGACAAGACGGTCACTCAAGATATGCAGACTTTTAACAGGCAACTAAGAAACAGGTACTGCTTATCTTTCCAACAGGCTAAGAATAATATGGATGCAAACTAAAATAGTTTCCACATTATAATTAATTTAGCCATATAAGGCCCTGCTAAGGTCGAGTTTTGAAGCTCACAATCTGAGCAAAGATGGCCCACCACCTAACATATCAACCTCGTTCCCATACTGCTACGTCAGACATGCCCGTGGCCGTCACTAGAAGACCAATGCCAATGCTGAGATCTATGGTGAGTCTAGGTTATCGCTGAATTCTGAGCTGGAAATCGAATATTCGGAGGCCGACATGGAGTAATCGTGCTGGTCTGCCTCGAGAGGAGTTTAGGGGGTTCTGCCGATCGCTGTGCGGGGCAAGAAGTGTTAAGAAACGTCCTATAGTTACTGAAGAGCTTGTTCTATTATAACAAGAGTAGCTATAACGTGGTCGCTTATAACTATAGTCGGAGGAATAACCCCGGAAAAAGGTCGCTCTAAAGCTAATATTAGTTATATACTACGCTAGGAATAGGTAATACTAAAGGTATTATAATATACCCCCCTAGATATAGCAGCAGCTAGAAAAGCGCCTAACTATATAATATCCCTTAAAATACCTAAATATAAAGCAATATATCTATCAATAACCTATTAATAAGCCTATTTATAAAAGAGATAATAAAGTAAAGTTATTTATATTAGGTATAAGCGAAGTATAAATAGTCGTGGTTTTCTACCTTTATAACTATTACTATTATTATTATAATACCCTTTATTTACTAACTC
>JAVHLU010000158.1:0-85655 GCA_036785755.1 Colletotrichum ledebouriae
ATTCCAGGAAAAATACCTCCTTATGCTTAAATTTATCAGCTTTCATCACCATATCACTCAGCCTATTAATATCTATTATTCAGGCTGTTTTACCGTCCCTTTAGCTACTTATATACCTATTCTTACATATATTACCCCTAAACTAATAGGTAGTTTAAAAGGATATACTAGATATTAGAAAAGTACCTATAAGTATATACTAGTAACTCGCTATAAGAATAAGCTATCTAGTTACCTAAGGCTAAGTTCGTATATAATAATAATTACTATAATACTACTAGCTATTTACTAATAGAAGCCCTATATAGCTACTACCTACGTTATATAGAATATATAACCCTTATAAGTAGGGTTATAGTATAGGGTATAAGGGAGCGAATTAAATATATCTTAAAGCTTTATAAGAGGGCCTAGGAATAGTAATAAAAGGCTACTAAGGCGTAAGCTAAGTATTATAACGCGAGGTATAAGGAATAGACCTACTATTAGGAATAAGTTATTAGGCTATTAATAAAGAACTTCTAATTTAAGAATAAAAAACTAGCGCCTAGGTTTCTATAAGTAGCTATTATAGAACTAATTAGTGTATAAGCTTATAGAGTTTATTTACTACTATAATACTAAAGGATATATAATATATTCTTAGTTACCTTACTAGAACTATAAGATAATTACTAAGTAAGTAGCAAAGGCTTACCTATATACCTAGAGCTTAAGAATAAGCTAGAGGAATAGGAGGTTAAAGAGATTATTATATAATAAAGTATTAGTAATAATATATAATACTTAGTTAAGTAAGTAGGATAGCCTATAGAATATAATATATAAGAACCTATAGAGAACTTAGCGAATATATAAGAGGCTATTCGTAAGTTTAATAGATAATATAAGAGGGCTTATAAGAAATAAGATAACTAGTTATTAAAACTACTATAATAGGTTAGTAATTATAAAATATAAGATTATAAAATAGAACTTAATTTAGAAGTAAAACGTTAATTAAATTAAGTAGCGAATTATTACTAAAGCTATAGTAAAAAGGGGTATTATCCTATAAAAGGGGAAAAGAGCTAACTATCTAAGTAGTTATTAACTTCTTAGGATAGCCACGGGGGTAACTACTATAACTATTATAACTATAAGTAGTCCTACTACGACTACTATAGTAACTAGTTACTAAACTAGCGCTATTAGTATCCCTACTATTACTACCTATAGGCTAACTACTAGCTAACTCGCTATTAGCGCTACTACCTAACTCGCTACTAGAACTATTACTATTAGAGATAATAATAATAACCTTAGCTCTCTTAGTCTTCTTTACTAACTCTTCGCTACTACTTTAGCTATACTTAGTAGGGGTACTAAGGTAGGAAGTATAGGAGATAGGATAAGTACTAGTAATAATAATAAAGCAAGACGGGATATTATTAGTAGTATACTTAGCGAGATTTTCCTAAAGCTCCTTATAAAACCTAGGGAAAAAAGTAATATTATACTTATAAGCGCGCCTAGGGACTAGCTTTATTAAAAGGTTATTAAGTAGGTAGTTAATTTTATTATAGAGGTAGTTAATAGGATTATTATTATAAATATATACTAGCTAGGTAGTATTTAAGCGCTAAAGAATATTAATGCTATTATAAAGGGTACTAACTTAAAACCTAGTAGTTAGTAGGATATAATTAGCAAGGGAATAGCGAGTAATAGCCTATATAACCTAGGATATTAAGCGCGAGGTGCTTATAGATAGAGGTAAGCTCTTAGAGCTAAAGCTACTCTATATTATAGCTATTACTACTAGTAATAAGATTATAAATAAGCTTAGTAATATACTTCTATATTACTAAATAGTTACTAAGCGTAGCTAGAATATAGTAATAATAAAGAGGGATAAGGATATTATTATATTACTAGATCTAGATCTAGTAGAATACATTCTAAGTTATCTAGGCTACGCTCTAAAGCTCCTAAGGGACCTAAAAAACGTTAATATATAGTAACCTATTAGTAAATTAGTAGAGACTTATAGTAGCGTATTTCTTCTTATTAAAGTTATAATAAATATACTTCTATACGTGCTCGCTATATATATAATAAAAGTAGATAATATCCTAATATATTTTATAAAGATAGCTAAGATAAGGATAGCTACTATTAGTATTATTAGTAAGATCGCTAGAAAGAATCTTAGGATTATAGAGGTATTTTATAAGAACTATACTTATATATATAATATAAGATATTATAAAGAGCTATTAGTAAGAAGCTAGAGAGGGATATAAATAAGATTAGAAGAGAAAAGGGAAAGAGCTTAATAATTATAATAAAAGCTTATAAAATAAGTACTAAAATAGGAGAAGTAGCTAGACTAAAAAAGATTATAAAGAGGAGAAATTCTAACTAAATTAGAGACCTTAAAAAGAAGACGCCCTTTTATATTTTAAGTTACTAAGTAATAAGGCTAAATAATTACTAGTTATATACTACTAAATAGTTATATAACTATTAGTAACTAATTAAAAAATAATAGTAATAATTAAAATTTAAAAATACTTACGATACGCTAGGAAAATAAAAATATATTATTTACTATAACTACCTAGATCTAGCGCGGAGGGTAAGAGTAAATAATATAATAAAGGTATAGAAATACTACCCTATAGTTAGTAACGATATCTATAACGACGTAGAGCTATATTACCCTACTAGTATACCTTAGGGACTAAGGCTTTAGAGGGGGGATAATTATAAGGAATAATAGCGGGTATAGGATATAGAGCTAATGTCACGGCGCTGAGTTAGACCTCCCTGAATTTCAGGTCACGTGACTTGCAAGTTATATAACTTGCGGGTTATGTGATTACTAAGCGACTCTTTAGCCTTCCGAGGCTACGCTAGCCTATAGTTAGACTTTCTCCTTCTCTAACATAGAATCTACTTAATATAGCGTAATTAAAGTATATTAACCTTCGCCTATTCGCTATATATAATACTATTCTACGTTTATCTATCTATTCTCTAGAGATAGAAGTATAATATCTTAACTTACTACTACCCTAACCTTATTAATTAACTAATACGAGTATAATACCTAACTAAGCGCTAAGCTAACTAATCTACGTTAACTAACCGACTTAAAACTAAGTAATACCCCCCCTCTATTTTATTATTAATATACTAAATAAGTTATAACTAGCTAGCTATATTTATAAGGCTATAACTACGCTTACGTTTAATACTAGAAAGCTCCTAGAGCCTTATATTAAAACCCTTTAATACTATTATACTATACTACCTAATTATAATACTCCCCTATACGAGGACTTAAAGGTTTTTAACCCGAATAAACCTATATATAAGTAGCTTATTAAAGGCCTATTTATAAACCTCGATATAGAGGGATATAAGAGCTTAGCCTAGAGCGCTATTACTAAGCTATAGAAGTTCCCTAACCTCCTTATTATTAACTATAATTACCTAGGTAAGGGCTAGAAGATTACTCTTACCCTTAATAATATAATATAGCTATTTTAGAATAACCCTAATTTAACCCTTACTTAGATTTAAGACTAGCTCGTAAAAAGGGCTACTTAAGGTACTAAGTCTTAAGCCTTATACGCTAGATATATTACTATTAGTAATAACCTTTATATATTATATAATATAGCTCTATACCTAGAATATAAAAATTAAGAGCTCTAGGAGCGCTTAGAGGATACCTATATTACTATTAATAACACTAAGTAATCCGCTATACTTAAGTATTACTAAGAGGAGTATAATTAGGCCTAATATAACGCTATTACTATTATAGAGGAGCGTAATAAGGTAAGGGATACTAATAAAACCCTGCTTTAGCGTTTTAAATATAATATAGCTACTACGCCCCCCCCTATAAGCCCTCCCTCTAGTAACTATAGCGCTACGCTTTAGGCGATCTTTAACTAAATAATATACCTCGAGAGTTAGGTCCGCTCTAGCTCGCCTATATTAACTACTAGCTATAGTAGCACCCGCTCTACTAAGATACCTAAAGTCCCTATCTTTATAAGTACTAAGGGTACTAATCCTAAGTACCTAAAGTTTAATATCTAGCTTTTTTATATTAAGATATACCTTAATAATAGGGAGTACTATAATAAATCCTAATACTTTAAGTATATACTCTCACGCCTTAGAGGAACTACTTATAATATTCTATCCCCTCTCCTCTTAAGTAACCCCCTTTAAATTATTATAGTAGAATAGCTTATTAAAGAACTAAAGGGTATTTTTATAAACCTAGTTTAGTATAACGAGGCCTAGATAAAGCTTAATACCCTTACTATCTTATTTAAGGATATTTAAGTTAAGTAAGTAACTTTTACTAAACTCGCCTATAAGGCTAAGCTCCTAGAATCTTAGTAGCGCTAGAAGTTCTATAAGAAGTTACTAGCCTCCCTCTAGAATTAATACTCTATTTATTATATAAATAGCGCCCTTAACTTCTAGGATTATACTACCTAAGTCTATACTATAGCTTATATTATAGCGCCTCCTAATACCTATTTAGCTAACTAAACTACTATATAAGGCCCCGCCCTAGTAGCCTACGCTAAACCTTCTAGTAGAGGGAACCCTTATACTTAAGCCTATACTAACTAAGGCTATATCCCTAAGGCTTTATATAAGAAGCTCTATAACTAGGGCGCCTACTTTATCTATAGTAATACTAGCTATACCTTATAGGATTACCCCTATAAGAGGGCTAGAGCTACTATAAGTATTACTAAGCTTACTAAGGCTACTAGTAGCAACCTAGAGCTAATAGAAAACTAGAGCCCCTAGTAAAAATAGACTCCCTACTAGGGGAGACCTAAAGAGATTAGTAATTAGTAATAATATCTATTAACTTATAATAACTAGTTAGTAGTAAGCTACTAGAGAAAGAGTTAGTCCTAGTTTATAATAGATATAGTATTCGCCTTAAGGCTCTTTTTAATACTAGAGCAAATAGCTATACTTTTATAAATACTTATATAACCCCCTTATTAAGGGATTTTTACTATACTAAATATAATAAGCTATAGCACCCTATTCTAGCTACTAGTTTTAATAGAGAGCTATTAGATACTATAACTAAGGTATAGATAACCTATATATAAGTAGACCGCTAAGAATTAATATAAATACCCCTACTCTAACTTAATACCGGGAGATACGACCTTATCCTTAGCTACTTATAGTTTAATTACTATAATATTAGTATAGATATATGCTATTAGCGCTTATACTAGCTAAGTAATACCCCTATAGCCCGGGACCTCCCCTAAATAATTATATAAGACGCTAAGGACCTCCTCCGACCTACTAAAATCGATATTAAGTATTAACTTAATACTAAACGCTACTAAGCTATATTTAAAGCTAAGGAATAGCTCTATAACGCCTAGAAAGCTATAGTAAGTAAGATAAAAGCCCCTATAAAAATTCTATAATAAAGTAGCGCGTCTAGGGACTTAGGATATAATAATAACTTATAGAAGATAAATATAGCGTTAAAAGGAGCGTTAACTATAAGTTAGACCTAGCTTATATAGCGTTAGAAGCCTAAACCCCTTACCCTTAAGGCCTAGTAAGTAAGGAGAAATCTTAATATAATACTTATTAGTACTATAGGGTTCGAGAGGAACCTAAGACGTACTAATATTAAATTAGGTTCTATATCGCTATATAAGCTCGATCTAATAATTATAGATAAGCAAGAGGAAAAAGAAAGAGGTATTAGCCCGCTAGAGGTTAATAAAGCTAAAAATTAATAACTAGTTAAGGAGAGACTCCCCCCCTATCTTTAGGGCTAGAGGGACTACTTTAGTAAAATAGCTAGTAATACCTTACCTCTCTACTACCCTTATAACTACTAGATTAAACTAAAGCTTAGTATAAAAAAGTAGCTAACTTTCTACTCGCTATATAAGTAATTCTTATTAGAACTCGAGGCTATTTAATAATATCTCCTTAAGAACTTAAAAAAGGGCTTTATAATACTAAGTAATACTCTATTTATATCCCTAATACTATTCGTTTAAAAAGCTAATAAATATTTAAAGTTTTATATTAACTTTTAAAAGCTAAACGGATTTACTAAGAAGGACTAGTACCTACTACCCTTAATTAATAAAACGCTAAGTTAAATTAGCTAAGCTAGGTTATTTATAAAGATCAATATCCGCTAGGCGTTTTACTAAATCCGTATTTACCCTAACTTAGAGGACTTAACGACGTTCTATACCCGCTATAGCTCTTATAAGTATAAGGTTCTACCCTTTAGGCTCTATAATAGCCTAGCGATATACTAATAGTATATAAATAACACGCTTATAGAGTATCTAGATAACTTCTATATAATATATATAGATAATATCCTAGTTTACTTAGAGGACCCCCTCTAGTATAAAGAATATATTAGAAAGGTCCTTAATTAGCTATACTAAGTAAGGCTTTAAGCTAATATTAAGAAGTATGAATTTAGTATAACTATAACGCGCTACCTTAGGTTTATTATTATAACTAAAGGGATTAGTCCTAACCCTGAGAAGGTTTCTATAGTAAGGGACTAGTAGCTACTAACTATAGTACGTAGCGTTTAGTCTTTCTTAGGGTTCTATAATTTCTACTACTAATTCGTTATAAACTATAGGAAGATCGCTTAGCTACTTACTAAACTTATAGCTAAAGGCGCCCGATTTAACTTTAATAGTAACTATACAGTAGTATTTATAATACTAAAAGAGGCCCTAATATTAGCCCCTATCCTACGCTACTAGAAGCTTAAACTACCTACCCGGGTTAAGATAGACGCCTCTAACTTAGTTTATACTACTACCCTCCTCTAATAATAAACTAATAATAGCTTATAGCACCCTATAGCCTATTTCTTAAAAACAATATTACTAATAGAAATAAACTACCCTATCTATAACTACGAGATAATAGTAATTATTCTAGCACTAGAGGAGTAAAGAGCTAAAATCTCTATAGCTACCTAGCGTTTTAAGGTTATTATAGACTACTAACTACTACTCTACTTTATAACTAAGCGGCTCCTAAATATCCGCTAAGCCTGCTAGTTAAGTATCTTAGCTAGTTTTAACTTCTATATCTAATACTACCTAGGGTATAAAAACGTGCTAGCTAATACCCTCTTATAGAAGAATAAAGACCTCTAAATATAATAAGCTATCTATAAGTCTAACTATACCTAGGTATTACTACTACTTACTTACTTATCCCTAGAGGTAACGAGCAAACTATACTAACTACTTAAATCTACTTTAAGTCGCCCTATAGTAACTATTAACGCTCTAGAGCTAGAGGATAAGTTAAAGAGTTACCTCCTAGTTAAATATATCCTCTAGTTAAACTATAAACCTAATATATTATTACTTTAGCTACTAAAAGTACTTATAGCTATTAAAAAAGAATACTAGAGAATATAAGAAGGGCTCCTAATTATAGATAGGAAGCTTATAATACTAGAGGAAGAAGACCTGCGCATAAGGTTAATCTATAAAGCTTATATTTAGAGGCTTATAGCGCACCTAGGTTAGAATAAGACTATTAAACTCCTAAAGGAATACTACTACTAGCCCTACCTAACTACTAATATTAAGTAGTATATTCGTAACTACTATACCTACTACTAAGTATAGAAGCTAAGAGATAAGCCTCTAGGCGAGTTAAAACCCCTACTAATACTAGACTACTCTTAGGAGCACGTTATAATAGATTTTATATCCTACCTACCTAACTACTATAGGTATAATAATATATTTATTATAGTATACCGCCTCTTAAAAAAGATAGTCTCCCTCCCCTACTATAAAACCGTTATAGCGTAGGACCTTATATAGTTATACTATACTTATATCTTCTAGTATATAGGTTTCCCTGCTACGATTATATCTAATAGGGGTCCTTAGTTTACTTCTAACTTCTAGAACGAGCTCTATAAGATATATAGTATAACTATATAGTTAAGTATAGCAGGTTATACTAAAACCGACGGGTAAATAGAAATTCTTAACTAGTACCTAACTTAACGCTTATACCTATAGATAAACTAATTCTAGGATAACTAGAGCGAAATACTCCCTATTATAGACTTTACTTAAGTAGTATTACTAAATAAAACTATAGGGCTTATACTATTTAAAATTAAGCGAGGATACCTACTATAGATAAGTTTTAACTAGGACTAATATATATAAAAGCTCCTAATAACTAAAGAAAAGATTAACTAGGGCAACGCCTAATAGTTAGTATAAAACCTCTATAGCGTTTAGGATATTATAAAAGGGAATATAGCTATAGCCTAATAATATTATACCCGCGCTACTAATCGCTATTACTAACCTAATAACTTAGCTATTAGTAACTCTATTTATATATTAATAGAGGGATAGCGCTAGGAAAACTCTTTAAAGTTATTAATACTATAGGATAGCTTATAGCTAATTAAGGCTATAAGGCCTAGGGGGATATAGATACTAGACCTACTAAAGGAATATAACTACTACCCTATATTTTACTTAAGTAAGCTCTAGAAGGCTACTAGCGATCCTCTTCTAGGCTAGTTTAAGACCCCGCTACCCCCTATTAAGTTTAATAATAGGCTAGAATATGAGGTTATATATATAACTACTAGCTAGTTATACTAAAGATAGTTATAATATTACGCTAACTAGAAGGGTTATAACTACGATCCTACTTAGTATAATACTAAGAGTTTTAAGTACGCTCCTATAATACTATAGGACTTCTATACTACTAACCTAATAGTAGTAGGACTACTAAAATACCTTTTAGCTTAGCTCTTAGCTACTGCGCGAGATAAGGACCCCGCTACTATAGATAATAATAACGCCCTAGTGTGAATATAGATAGGGAGGATACTACGAGAGGAATGCTAGTATAGTAATAGATTAGTTACTACGGATAGTAATACTAGTAAAGGGGGGGGTAATATTATAGTACTAAGTTAGACCTCCCTAAATTTCAGGTTATATAACTTATAAGTTATATAACTTATAGGTTATATAATTACTAAGCAACTCTTTAGCCTTCTAAGGCTACGCTAGCCTATAGTTAGACTTTCTCCTTCTCTAACGCAGAATCCACTTAATATAGCGCAATTGAAGTATGTTAACCTTCGCCTATTCGCTATGCGTGATAGCTAACGCTATTAGTAAAACATTAGCGAATTAGTAGTAAATATATATACTCTTAAGAAAACTCTATAAGCTAGAGACTTAGAAGGTTAAGTAATAGTTTAATATAACTACGTATACCTACGTTTTAGTATTCTAGCCTTTCCTAGTTTAGGCCTATAGCTATACTCTTATATATTTAAACTATAAAACTATCGACTTTTCCTCTCGCGTACTACCCGCGCTGCTAATACCGCCTCTATTACTACTTCGTCCGCTAGTAGCTATACTATTATTAGCAACGCTCTCTCTATTTAATATAAGCTATACTTACTAACGTTCACCTAGGCCGCCTAGGCTACCTCTACCTTAGTAATATAGAGGACCTGCTTAAAGAAGGGCTACTCTATAGGGTATATAATAAGCTACTAAACTTCTATTACTAAGTTTACTTACTTAGCTCTAATACTATCGCACCTTATAAAGTCCCCTATAGGGGTATTAAGGTAAGCCTTCTTAAGGGCTATACTAATAATACGCTCTCTATATATAGTTAAGTAGTTAATAAAGGAGCGGATTTTATTAATTATATTAAGACTAAACTCTCTAGTAACCCCCTCTATATTATTTATATTAAAAGGTATACCTCGCTTAGGCTTAGCGTATTTATATATAGGGTTTAGTATTAATATAGTTAAGGGATAAGGATAAGAAAGAGGGAGAGGTATAAAGCCCTGCTTATAGAGCTTTTTATACTTCTAGCTATAAGAACCTCTTAGGAAAGACCTCTTTAGTTAAGGAGTTACCTCTTATATAATAGTATTCGCAGTACCTTACTAGAAGGTTAACCTTTTAGGTTAAGGAGTTATCTTATATAGTAGCTTTTACCTTACTAGAAGGTTTAGCGAGGGTATTACTACGAGAGCCTTAGTAGCCTGTTTAGCTCTAATATAATTAGCCCTAGTATAGCGCGCGTCTAACTTTATAATATTTAGAGGGTTTGCTTGCGAGTAGTAGGAATATATAAGGTTCCTATATTATTTTCCTTAACTAGTAGAGGGTATAAGTTAAAATACCTATATAGTATTTCATAAATTATGCTTATAAACTAGGTGAATTTGTTATAGTCTTTTTACAAAGGGGCTGCGGCGTAATTCCGAACTCAATACTACTAGGATTAAAACCTTTAACTAAGGTTTAACGTCGTTAGGTCTATAAAGGGAATATCCTATTAGTAGTTTAGTAGGTAACGTCTTAGTAGCTTTATAATAGGAGTTATTATAAACGAATTAGGCTAGGTTAAGCTATATTACCTAGTTATCCTAGTTAATATTATAGAAAGTCCTTAAAAAGTACTTAATACTCTAGTTCTAGCGTTCCGTTTAGCTATTAGTTTAGGGATAGAAAGTAGTACTAATCTTCCTCTTAATAACTAGTAGGTAGTATACTTTAGACTAGAAGTTACTAATAAATAGCAATCCCTAATTAGATATAATAGCTTCTAGGAGCTTAAACGTGAGGAAGATATATTTAATTAGTAGTATAGCTAACTTATTAGTAGTAAGTAACTCCCTAGTAGGGATATATAGGGAGTATTTTATAAACTAGTTAATAATAATAAGAATACTATTATATAGCTTATTTATTATTATTAGAGATAGTAGTAGTTTTATAATAAAGTTAATTAATATCTATTAGAAGGGCTAGCTAGGTACTAGTAGGGGTACGAGTTTACTATATAGGAAGTAGTATCTTAACTTCGTGCGTTAGTATATTATATATATTTTAATATATTCCTTTATATTACCCTTCTATATATTCTAGAAGAACGATTTTCTAATCCTCTTTAGCATCTTAGTAACCCCTTAGTAACCTCTAGATAGTTTATTATAAAAGGCTCTAAGGACTTTATTTTAAAGTAAGTAGTTATTAGGGATATATAAGCCCTCCTAGTATCTTAGGGTATTAATATTATTTAATACCTACC
Source organism: Colletotrichum ledebouriae (assembly GCA_036785755.1). Lineage (NCBI taxonomy): Eukaryota > Fungi > Ascomycota > Sordariomycetes > Glomerellales > Glomerellaceae > Colletotrichum > Colletotrichum ledebouriae. Next base: position 11,179 of record JAVHLU010000158.1, read on the forward strand.
TTATACCTTATTATTCCTACTCCTTATTAATATAAAAGGAGTCCTTCTATTAAGGTTTCTTAACTTATTCCTAGAGCGAGGGTATAAGTTATTCTAGGGAGGTATTTAGTAGTTAGGCGCCTTATTACTACTTAGTACTTACCCTCTAAATAGTAGTATTATTAAAACGTTATAAGAAGTCTTATAGGAGCGAGTCCCTAGCTTTATTAATCTCTATATCCTCTAGGGTATAGTTAGGTCTCTATAATAGATTATTAGCTAGGTTATAGCGACCTAGCTAGTATTTAATTTTAAAGTTAAATATTAATAAATCTTATAATAGCTAAGCCTAGTGGCTACTAAGCGTCTTTTTATTAATAAGGTATTAGTAACCTAGGTAGTTAGTAATAAATTAGATATAATACTAGGAGTAAAGTAAGTAATACTACTACCTTATTACTACCTCTCTAATAGCTAGTAGTTTTACCTCTAGTATATTATATTATAATTACGCGCCCTTAAGCTTCTAAGATATAAATATTACTAATCTCTATATATTCCCCTCTAGCTAGCTTAGTATTACCCCTATTATAAAGTCTAATATATTAGTTTTAACTTAAATTAGGAGTATAGGATTAAAGTAGTATAGTATAGGTACTTTTATAAATAAAGCGCAGAGCTAGTAAAAAGTAACTAGTACTTCCCTAGTTATTACTAGCTATCCCTTAGCTATATTAATAAATTAGTTAGTAAGTAAGCTATAAATCTTAGAGTAATTCTTAATAAATCTCTTATAAAACCCTATAAATCCTAGAAATTACTAAATCTCTTATATTATAATAAGTACTAGCTATTTAGCTATTACTTAGACCCTCTTATATTCTATAGTAACTCTATTTATTAAAACTATAAACCTAAGGAATATAATTTCCTCCTTATAAAATTTATACTTATTAGGGTTTATATAGAGGCTATTAGTATCTAACTAGGTAAGTACTTATTATATAGCTTCTATATAAGAGTCTATATTATTAGTAAAAATTAAGATATTATCTAAATATATAATATAAATAATATTAACTAGGCTTATAAATAACTTATTAATAAATATCTAGAAGGTAGCGGGTATATTAATAAGCCTAAATAGTATAATATAATATTTATAGTAGCTATATTATATATAGAATACTATCTTCTACTCGTCTCCCTCTTAGATCCTTACTTAGTAGTATATATCCTTAAGGTTAAGCTTAGTAAAGTACTTAGCTCTAGAGAGCTAGTTAAGGATCTTATTAATTAGAGAGAGGGGGGTATAGTTCTTAGTAGTTACTTAGTTAAGCCCCTAGTAATTTATATATAACCTTAACTTACTTCCCTTCTTTAGGATAAATAAGATTAGTACCCCTATTAAGCTTATTAATAAATAAATCTATCCCTTCTATAGGGCTTTATAGATATAGTCCCTTAACTCTTCTAACTCTTTTTTAGCTAATAGGTAAATAAGCTTAAATAAGGGCTTAGTTCTAGGCTCTAGGTTAATAGGGTAGCTCCTAGTAGTTCTAAACTCTAGCGTAGTTCCTACTAGGTTAATATTAAATACCTTCTTAAAATCCTAATACTCTAGTAAGATATTTATTTTAATCCCCTTAATATCCTTAGGGTTTTAGGTATCCTCCTAGTAGCTAGTAGTTAATATATAGTTAACCTATAGTACCCCTATAAGCACTACTCTCGCTTTATTCTTAATACGCCTAAGTTCTTTTATAGTTATAATAAAATAGATACTCTTCTTATATAAGGGAAAGGTCTAGCCTAACTCCCTCTAATTAAGATTAGAGTACTCTACTATATACTAAGGGATACCTAGGATAGCGTTATAACTATTACTATTACTAATCTTAAAATTATATAAAGCTATTCGCTAGATACTTATATTATTAGTTATTTAAGTTACTAACTTCTATATATTATAGTTAGGTCCCTTAGATACCTATATTCCCCTAATAGGTTCTAACTTATTAGCCTCTAGTTAGGTATTAGTTATAATCCTCTAGTTTATAATATTCTTATTAGCCCTATGATTAATAAGCGTAATACTAGTTTTCTAGCTACTTATAACTTAGACCTATATTATTACTTTAATATAATATAGCTAGTCGCTACCCTATTAAATTATATATATTACTACCTAGTCCTCCTCTAGTTATTTACTAGGGTAGGGTTTCCTTTTATAGCAGGGGTAGCTATACTTCCTATAATATAGGTACCTTAGTATAATATAGCCTTTCCTCTTATAACTATAATAGATAATTTCCTTCTTAGTATCCTATAGTAGGTCCTTAGTATCCTCTTAGTAGTTATTAGTATTACTATAGTCCCTATAGGTCTATCCCTTTAGGGCCTTAGTTTACCCCTCCTAATTAAGGGTTTAGCCCTCTAGTTATTATCCCTTATTATTAGCCCCCTAGTCCCTTACTAGTATATTATATATTTATATATTAACTATAAGTTCGGTATTTCTAGCCCTAGTATTAAGGTTAAGCTACGACTTTAGTAACCTGCTCGCTATAACGTAGTACTAGAGCTTAGGGTCTAGCCTAGCTATTATATTAGCTACCTAGATCTCCTCTAGTTATTAATAGGGGCTCTCTACCTCGATCCCCTTATAGTAATTAATAAAGCTCTAGTATAATTATCCTAGTTACTAGTAGGTCTACTTAAGTTAGGTTTATATACTAAGGGTCCTAGACCTTATATTAGCTATACTATTAGTTAACTAGCCCTTTATTATTACTTAGGTTATATCCTTCGCTTTATTATTATAATTAATAGAGAGGTATAAGGTCTATTGCTTCGCTACTAATCCCTCTAAATACCTAGTAGTAAATAATACTTTTTCTAGGTCTAATATAATCTTATTTATCTTAAATTATATATTAAGGTTAAATATAAATTAAATAAAGTTAGTCTAGGTACCCCCTTTATACTTAAGTATTAGGAGATACTTCCCCTAAAGCTCTAATTAGTACTTCTTTAGTTTATTACTAATAACTACCTAGTAAGTAATAGGGTTACTTATTAGGGTTAATAGTTAGCTAGCTCTTAAAGCCTTAAGATATTCCTATTTATACTTTAGCTACTCCTTTTTTTCTTCTTCTTTAATAAGCTAATCTAATTTAGCCTCTATTAATTAATTACTTAGTCCCCTATTAGTACTCTTATTATTATTTTATTTAATAAGTATCTTATCCTAGGTTTAGCTATTTAGTTACTCCTAGCTAGTAGGGGATCTTAATAATAATATTATATTTATCTCCCTAGTAAACCTATAAATAGGTATTATATTATTATATGTTATATTACTCTAATAGTCTATACCCCTATTAATATAAATAAGAGAGAAAAACGTATTATAAACTAATATAATATAGAGTAATAGAGTTAGTATAGTTAGGGGTAGTAAAGGTTTAATATTCTTCTCTAGCCCTCTAGTTTACTAGGTAAGGGCTAGAGGGTTTATCTAGTAGTTACCTAGTGCCTCCCTATATCTCCTAACTCCTACGGACTTCCCTACTTAGCCCGCTAAGCCCTTTTCCCCGCGATATTATCCTAGCTCGTGACAAAGTATCTGATATTGTAGAGGCAGAAACATCCATGCCATGTCCTTATCTCACTATTCCGAAGGGACTAAAAGGCGCCTTGTTTGGCATGGTCAGCCGAAGTCCCTTCGGGCGAAGAACTGGCCATATTGTGGTTTTGCGAAGTCGAGACGTCGGGCAGACCTCTACTAGGGGACCAAAATCTTCGGAATCAGAACGAGAATTGTTTCCGTCATTGCATAACCTGCAAGTCCATGGTGCAAAGGGCAGACTGGCGAGTTTGGCGCAGAATCCCTCTTTTGATGGGCAATCTAGGACATCAGGTCCATCGAGATGGCCGCCCAAATCCAAATATGGGCATGATACTATATTAAAAACAAAGCATAGTAATGTAGAGAAACCATCGGTGTTATATGAAGCGGACAAAGTTTTCCCGTGGCGGTGCGACCTTATCGCAATCCGCGTATTCTCGCTCTGTCGTCACTTGCGCGCAACATCAATGTGTGCATTCTCTGCACGTAGGCTAGTTTCCCGAAGCCTGTAAGTTGAATAAGGGATATTTGGGTTTGTTGAACGAAGCACAGCCCGTTTTGGCCTGTCACCACTCAGGACGGGTCGTACCCGGGCAGAGGGCCGAGACCGACGCCGATGTGGGTCCGGGCCCGGGTGCGGAATGTCGGTGAAGAATTTCGGCATAAATTTGGGTCGAAAGAGTCCGAGCCCACATGTCATGCGGCGACTCGCGAAGGTTCCAAGTGTGCATATGGTGAATGGATGAGGGGTATTGTGGTCGTGGAGGCCTCCCCTCTTTGAAGATCAATCGGACAACAAGCATCAAGTCTTTGACAGTTGGCCCCTATTCTGATGGTCGTGGGTTGAAGCAAATGCCGGAGAAACCAGCCCTAGGCATATTATTGTCAATTGGAAGTTTCCAGGGATGTTCCACTCTGGTAGTAGTCATGTCTGGAAGTGCATGCAGAGGCAGTGGGATGGGAAGTTTGCCGAGGTGTCAAGCATCATCCAGATACTGGAGATGGAATTCAGTGACGAGAGACTCAGAATATGTCACTTTTTTCGGTGCCGTCTCATCCAGTGTAGTCAACAAAGGTCCGAAATAGCTTCAGGCTCTTGCCTGCGATGCAACGAAAAATAGCATGCACGTGAATGGAGGGGCAGAAATACGTTCCCCTCAATTTGCAGGCGCGTTGAGTTCCTTCAGGAGGGGTGCCTGAACCTAACCCCGCCTGGCAGGAAATTTTTCGATTTTTTTCCACCATGAGACGCCTTCAATTCGTTATCTTATCAGCTGTGGCGGGGCTAATCTCGAAATTTTCACGCTGGTCCCCTGAAAATTTGTGTGGCAGTCCTGGCCAGGTAACCTTTTTTTTTTTCTTTCATTTTCCCCTTTGGACGCGGTGTTATAGGCGGCTCGGGCATCAACCAAAAAAACAACTAGCCAACACCCAGTCCGTTTTTTTCCTGGATAAAATTCGTCGCGCCGAGCCTTTTCCTTCTCTCTTTTTACCCCTCTTTCCCCTCCTTCGTCCTTCTCGTCTTTCCTTTCTTTTTGCGTGTGAGGACGAGACATCAATAACTTCAAGATGGATAAAGGAAACTTGGTCCAGCTGCTCCAAGCGAGCCAGATCCGTGAGTTTCTCTCCTCCCCCCATTTCTATTGTTGCCGGACGCCCTGTGCCACCCCGGCACCAAACCCCGTTGAGCCAGCCTCTTCATTTTTTTCCGCGCCGTGGTCCCTCGCTTCGTGTCTCTCGCCTATTTCAAATTTGCTTTTTCTTCTTGCCCTATGGACACAAAATCTTTAGGAGCTTCGGTTTGCTAATTCGTGCTTTCTTACACAGCCGACACCGAGAAGGTTAAGGCGGTCACGGCCGAGCTGCAGAAGAACTACTACTCCAAGCCCGAGTCCCTCCTCCTTTTGATTGAGATCACCATCTCCCACGATGATTCGGCCATCCGTCAGCTTGCCTCTGTGCAGGCTCTGCGCCTGACTCCTCGTCACTGGACCAAGCTTTCTGCTGACCAGAAGTCGGCCGCCAAGAAGCACCTTACCGACAGCATTCTGAACGATCAGTCCGCCTCATCGCGCCACTCCAAGTCGCGTCTCCTTGCCGGCGCTGTCGGTCTCGATCTCGAGGATGGCGAGGGCCAGGACTTCCTCCGCGAGCTCCTCGCCCTGAACACCTCCGACAACGTTGCCCACCGCGAGGTCGGCTCCTACATTCTCTTCGCTCTGCTCGAGAACGACCCCGTTCCGTTCCACGAGCATGTTGGCCAGGTCCTCAGCTTGCTGCAGAAGACCATTAACGACCCCGCCAGCGTCGATGTTCGCCTGAACTCTGCCAAGGCCGCCGGCGCCATTCTGGTGCTGGTTGACGTCGACGACGACGCCCAGAGCCTGCAGATTCTCCAGTCCATGGTCCAGCCCATGGTTGAGGTCCTGAAGAACGCCATCCAGAACGGCAACGATGACCAGTACAACGACCTCTTCGAGGTCTTCCAGTCCTTCATGAGCTACGACTCGGCCTTCCTGGCCAACTACCTCAAGGACATCATCCAGTTCATGCTTGACCTTGCCGTCAACACCGAGGTTGAGGAAGATGCGCGTTCCCAGGCTTTGGCCTTCCTCGGCCAGGCCGCCAGGTACCGCCGCATGAAGATCCAGGGCATGAAGGACATGGGAGCTCTCCTCATGATCAAGAGCATGCAGATCGTCGCTGAGATTGACAACGACGACGACGACGACGACACTTCTCCTGCCAGAACCGCCCTCAGCCTGATCGACCAGCTTGCCAGCGATCTGCCCCCAAAGCAGGTCATCGTCCCTCTGCTCGAGCAGTTCCCCAACTTCGCCCAGAACGCCAACCCTGGCCTCCGCAAGTCTGCTATCCTTTCCCTCGGCACCGCTTCTGAAGGTGCTCCCGACTTCATCGCCACCCAGCTCCAGCCTCTCATGCCCCTCATTCTGCAGCTTCTGAACGACCAGGACGTTTCCGTTCGTCACGCCGCTCTCGTTGGTCTCATCCATTTGGCCGACGAGATGGCCGAGGAACTCGCACCTCAGCACGAGGCCCTCATCGGTGCCCTCCTCACCAACCTGGAGGCCGCCGCTGGTTCCTCTGAGAAGCAGAGCATCAGCATCATTCGTGCCGCTTGCGGCGCTCTCGACTCCCTCATTGGCGAGGGTCTTGACGAGCAGCTGATCAAGAACTACGGCCCCAAGCTCATTGCCCCCATGGCCAACCTGCTCGGTCACGAGGACTTCAGCGTCAAGTCCGCTGCCGCTGGCGCCATTGGTGCTATCGCTTCGGCACTCGGCGGCGAGGGATTCAAGCCTTACTTCAGCGAGGTCATGTGCGCTCTTGGCCACTATGTTAACATCACCGGCGGCGAGGAGGCGCTTGCTCTCCGCTCTTCCGTCTGCGACTCCATGGGCCGCATTGCCGATGCTGTTGGCGCTCAGGAGTTCCAGCCTTACGTCATGGACCTGATGAAGGCCAGCGAGGAGGCTCTCGGCCTCGACAACGCCCGCCTCAAGGAGACCAGCTTCATCTTGTGGGCTTCTCTGTCCAAGGTCTACGAGAAGGAGTTCTCTCACTTCCTGCCTGGTGTCTTCAAGGGTCTCTTCGACTGCCTTGAGCTTGACGAGGAGGAGGTCTCCGTCCCTGGTATCAAGCCCGAGGACCTGCCCGATGGTCTGGTCCTTGCAGGTGGCAAGAAGCTGAAGATCAAGGCTACCGAGGAGGATGAGATGGACGATGACGACGAGTGGGACGACATGGATGATTTCTCCGGTGTCACCGCCCTTGCTCTCGAGCAAGAGATTGCTCTCGAGGTCCTTGGCGACGTCATCACCCACTCTTGCGGCCCTGAGGCCATCAAGCAATACCTTGACCAGGCCGTCGAGCGCATCGCCGCTTTCGCCGAGCACCCCTACGACGGTGCCCGCAAGGCCGCCATCTCCACCCTGTGGCGCTTGTACGCTCGTGTCTGGCAGCTCTTCGAGGAGCAGACTGGCTCCAAGTGGGAGGCCGGCATTCCTCTCAAACAGCAGCCCGACGCCGTCCTCGTCGGTCTCGGCGAGATGGTCGTCAAGGCTACCCTCGCGACATGGGCCGAGGACCCCGAACGGTATGTGCTAAGCATTTAATTTCTTATTTCCTGCCTGCCCTCAAAGGATGAGTAACACACGTTATACCCAGCTCACTCAGACGCACAAAGTGCGGGTGCTGAGAACACGTTTGATCACGTCTGATATATTGGGCATTTCATTACATTTGATAGCAACTCGCTTTAATGTCAGCATTGCTAACATGTTCACAAGTGGTGTCATCACCGAGATCAACCGCAACATCGCCGCTACCCTTAAGACCTGCGGCCCCGCCATCCTCACCCACGAGGACTTGCTTAAGGAGAGCATCACTGTCCTCGGCTGCCTCATCACCCGCTCCCACCCCTGTCAGCAGGACCTCGGTGACGAGGAGGAGCAGGATGCGGAGGGTTCTTCCGAGTTCGACTGGCTCGTCATCGACACCGCCATGGACGTCATCCTCGGCCTTGCCACCGCCCTCGGCGGTGACTTTGCCGAGATGTGGAAGGTCTTCGAGAAGCCCATCCTCAAGTTCGCCAGCTCCCAGGAGGCTCTCGAGCGATCCACCTCCGTCGGTGTTATTGCAGAGGCCATCAAGTACATGGGCGGCGCCGTCACCCCCTTCACTGAGAGTCTCCTACCCGTCCTGACTCACCGCCTGAGCGACGAGGACTCCCTCGCCAAGTCCAACGCTGCCTACGCCACCGGTCAGCTCATCTTCAACTCTAATCAAACCGACAAGACCATCCCCCAATACCCCGCCATCTTGCAGAAGCTCGAGCCCCTCCTGTCCATTCACGAGTCTCGCATGGTTGACAACGTCTCCGGCTGCATTTGCCGCATGATGATGGTCAACCCCAACGCCGAGTTCGTCGAGCGCGTCCTCCCCGCCGTCGTTGGCGTCTTGCCCCTCAAGGAGGACTACGAGGAGAACGCTCCCATCTACCAGGCTATCTACAAGCTGTACGACCAGCAGAACCCCACTGTCCAGCAGCTTACCCCCAAGATCCTTCCCGTCCTGCAGTCTGTTCTCAGCCCTCCCGAGGACCAGTTGGACAACGAGACCAGGCAACTGGTGCAGAAGCTTGCTCAGGCGCTTCACTAAAAAGGTGTTTTGGACGGATTGACGGCGGTGCCCCCGAAAATGGAAGGGCTCTTAATGAGTGATGAGTGGACGAGACCCCAATTTCTTGATGTCTGTAGATAGGTTCATAGACTGCCAGGATGTATACCCTGGATGATTCCGAGCAAATATTTTTTGATGTTCACATGAGCCTTCGCTTCCAAGTGACTATCAACTCGCGATTGGAGACTGCATTGAATGTTGGATATATGTGAACATGTAGACAACCGAGAGTTGATAAGTCAACGATCGCCGCTCAAAGATGCGCTCTCTCTCCTTGACTCAAACTTTCACCCCCAGCCGCGACCCTCAACAGCGTCTCTTCCGCAAGCTCCGGCGAGCTCCCCAAGCCCGCAAGCCTCCACTGCGCCGGCGACTGAATCTCAAAAAACACAGAAGAGTACACTTTGAGAGCCCGCACCGGCTTCCCGCTCGTAAACACCTTCCCAAGCAACTTCCAACCCGACGGGACAGCCCCCAACGGTGCCAGAAGCCCGTCAATGTAAGGGTTGAAGTCGACCGTCATCGTGTGCCTTGCGGACTTCACAAAATGCCTCCCCTGGAACTCCCGAAACGCGCGGATATCCTCCATCATGCCCTCCTCGTCAGGCAACCGCAGCTGCCCTCCCAGCACCGCCGTGATGTACCGGGCCTGCGCCTCCATGATGGGGGCCGCCGGCCCCGCCACCTCGATCTGGCCCATGACGAACAGGTTCTTGAACCGCGGCGAGACGAGCAGCTTGTACAAGTCGACATGCGGCGGCGGGGCCTCCTGGCTCGCGATCGCGGTCGGGGGCAGGTAGGGGTGGTCCGCGTGGTGGTAGCCGGTGCAGAGGACGACGACGTCGGCGTCGAGCGCGGTCCCGTCGCCGAGGAGGATCCCGGTCTCCGTGAATGAGGCGACGTCGGCGCGGTGGAGGTCGAAGATGCCCGTCTGCAGCTTTTCGGCGAAGTCGCTTCGGACGGTGGGGTTTTGCTCCATGATGTGGTGCGACGGCTGCAGGACCTTTGGCTGCTTGCCGACGGCGTGTGCGAAGATCTTGTCGTATGCGAACGCTTGTACGCTGAAGGGCAGCCAAGTCGCGCTGGACCGACCTGGGTTCGGCGATGTCAGAAAGGCTTCATCACGCCCGAAGGGAGTTGCGGTTGCACAACGACTTACTGTTCCACGCTTCCACCGGCTTTCCGAGCAGAAATCTGGGCAGAACCCAAGCACCGCGCTTGTTCACCAGCTTCAGCTCTTTCGCCAGGGGCCCGATCTCACACGCCACGTCCACAGCCGTCGACCCGAGCCCGATGATGACGACCTTCTTCCCCTCGAACCGCGTCGGCGTGCGATAATAGTGACTGTGGAGCACCTCCCCCTTGAACGCCTCCCTGCCCTCGAACTCGGGAATCCTGGTTTTGCTGCTCAGCCCGCTCCCGCAGATGAGCGCGTCAAAGACCAGCGTCTCCTCCCCATTTCCACCACCACCACCACCCACGACGCTGCCGTCGTCGTCGCCGCGAACCCGAACCCGGACCTCCCAGCCGCCCTCCTTCGTCGGTGCGCATCCCACCACGGTCGTGTGGAACCGCACGTGCTTTTCCAGGTCGAAATGTGCCGCGTACTCTCTGATATACCGCAGGTGGAGCTTGTGGGAGTAATAAATCGGATACCGCGCTGGGTCGATGGGAAAGTCGCTGAAGCCGGTGGTGTCGCGACACGAGTTCAGCACGACGCCGTTGTAGATTGACGAGTGCGTGTCCGGGCCCGGATTCGGGTCGTAGAGCCACTGTCCGCCGATGGCGGGGCCGCGCTCGAAGCACTGCACCGAGAAGCCCGCCGCGATGCACTCCTTTATGGCCACGAGGCCGCTGGGACCTGCGGGAACGGTATCGAGTCAGGAAACCATCCCCACCGGGAAAGCTCTTTAGGAAAACGTTACCTGCGCCGACGATGGCGATACGCTTATTCGGTGACGACATGCCTCTTCGATACGAGTCCACAGCAAGGTGGCAACGTCACAATTGCAGAAAAAGGGGGGGAAAAAGGAGCGAAAGGAACAAAGAGGAAAGAGGAAAATCCGGATTAAGGATAAACGAGTTTATAATGGGCTCCTAATCCCACGACCAAACTTTCTTGGTTTAGACCCGTGCTCATTTCATCCTCATTTCCCCCTCCCCTTCTTTGACCAAAGTCCCGTTCCCGGTAATGCGGCGCTGGTGGTCGTGGGAATAAGTGCTGACGGGCGCTCACCACCACCAATCTTAACCCTGCTCCGTGGACAGCGAACGCGCGACGCATACAATCGACGACGAGAGAGGTGGTCAGCATAGTCGACGAGCCTTCTTGGACGAGAAGAATCCTCCGACATCCAAAGATCAGTCGATTGGTCGGCTGATTCTATCAACTTCGGACTCGAATTTCGCCCCCCTATCCTGCCGAGCAAAACGGAAAGCGCTTTGCCGTCAAAGAATTGCAAGCCGAAATGGGGACATATGTTGTTTTCGTGCGCAGTCTGACACTCCTGTTTCGGCGCTGGCTGATGAACATCTCGATTGAAACATTGAGTTGCAAGTCTGGATTATATGGGATTGAAGAGGACCAACTCGGGAGCACGACGGTGTGGGGTCCGGCCACTTTCATCGGATGAACCCCAGTGCCAAACCCCCACCTCCGGACGGGCGGAGCGGGACGCGGGGGCCCAGGATTTCGCCGGCAACGGCCCCGACGGAAGCTTCCTAATGTAGCTGGGGGCGCACCTATGCGATTGTAATTCGAGGCTCTACTTCCAAGAGTTCGTCATTCCATTCACCTTCTGCTCCAGTAACTTATCCGTAACTGACCTACAAACACTCGCAGTTTGATCCAATCAGGGGGCATCTTTGACAGAGACCTCCGTCTCGCTTGCTCTACATGCTTTCACCCAAATGTAAAGCTTAACTCGCAGTTTTTCAGCACATTGAATATTAGTATGAACCGAGGAATTCTTCCACGCGTAACAGGATCCATGGCACGAGCACATCGGATGGCCCCAGTGATGGACACCCCGAGCCCAAGGTGAATGTCACCTCAGGTGAACTTGATGAGCATACTCTCACGTCTTCTCAGCCAAAGCCGATACAGCCCCTCAGACAGCCCACGCAGACCCAAACGATTCCCGAAGAAAGGATCATAGATACAGCCCTGAAGCCAGCCGACCCCAACCGTACGTCCGTCCACTGCCGAAGAGGCGATTCCGCGCCGCATTAAACCCCGTCGTCTTCATCCATCCATCTACATTAGCCACATACCAGTCGCCTCGATCACCGGTGTTCGCACCTCTTCTTTCGGCCCCCATCTTCCGGGCATGATCCCCGCGGCTCCATGAACACCTCTCACGGATACCAATTCTCCTACGAGCAAGAAAAACAAATCAAAAAAGGGGGGGAGGGGGGGGCCATGCTAAGCCGTCTTCCCCCGAATAAGCGCGAACCGGCTCTGGCGCCCCTTACTCTTCTTCTTCTACCTTACCCTAGACCGTCCAAAGCCACGGTTCATTAGCACCACAACCGGCAGACTCGGCAAGAAACGCCTCCGAAATCCGCAAATACGAAAAGAAAAAAAAGGCCCGGCCTTCCACCAACAAGGCCACCCGCAAGTTGGGATAATAGCGTCGGGCGTCGTCGAGTGCTCTCCACCCATCAACAACCTCACAGACGATATCCCCCCCCCCTCCTCCCCCTGGAGCGAATCACATTGACAAGAATCTGACATCACCGCTTTCTTTCTTTTCCCCGAGAGGCGAAAAGTAAAGCACAGCTCAGCTCAGCACGACATACACACATCGCGAATTAGATGAGTACATGCAGCCATGCGCAAAGCATGGACGGAGCTAACGCAGCTTATCTGCCCTTCATACCCGCGCCTTTTCTCGCCCACCAGTGTCTGAGTCCCGCAGTTTCTTTTTCCTCCGGTCTGCATTGTGGTTAACTGGTGTTAAATTACACTGCGTTGCCCACCGGGTGAAATAGTAATCAGCACGCCGCCTCTTCTTTTTGGCCGAGGAACAGGTTGACCGTTTATTTTGCACAGACTTGCTTACCCTTCGCGCGCGCCGTCGACCGGGCTAAGACTGAGTCAAATCGACTCAGATCACACTCCATGGTCTTCCGAATTTGAGACGAACGAACAAAATCTAAAGGATAAGACCCAAAGCCGAGACGGAGGGAGCCTAACGTCCTCCAATCGCCCGGGAGAACACGGCTGTGCCGACGACGACGACGACGAAGAAGAAGAAGAAACCTCGTGTGTACGGATACTCGGCGCAGCGTAAGGTAGCCCGATCAGGAGTGCACCTCCTCCTCCCATGCCATTCCATGCGCATATGCAAAAGAGAAAAAAAAGGAAAGTGTTGTGCGCCGATGCTACATGTGAAGAGTTCTGCGCACGACGACGCGCCGTGGTGTGCATGTACAGCAACGGGACTCTTTTTTCTTCTTGTGTGTGCGCCCCTCATCTTCTACGGGCGCGCGTTTCTTACAATCTGGTAGGTATACCGTAGGGAGTGCGATTCTGGTGTTCTAGCTTGTGATGAACGTTTTTTAAGGGGGTTCCATGTGGGTTGGTGCAGATGCATGGTGTCACGACCTTTCGGGTGTAACGCTTGACGGGGGGGTGTGGACTATACACAGATAAACCCCGTGATTTTGTGATTGGGGAAAAACAAAAGTCTAGCGTCCCGAAGCTGACGATATCTGACAAGGAGTGAAGGAGGAGGGAAAAACTGTTGAGATCGGAAAATTTCAGGTCGATTGCATGATGCGCCAAGTCGCGAGACAGGTGGTGGCTTGCGAGAATCAACCAAACCCGCGGGAGAAACCACTGAACTGACCGCATTTTTTCACCCCAGTTTGCATTGAAAAGGAGGATAGGTTGAGAATGACCATTACCGATTGAAAGATTACTACAGCGTCTTTTTGAGAATATATGACAGTGAGGGGAAAAAAATTAAGACATTTTTATCCAACACACACAATGCTCTCTCGCGAATGAGCATGTGAAAAACAAATGAGAGAGACATGTCTGGGGCTTGTCGTCCACACAAATTGCACGCATGATGCCGCCCGCGCCGTAACCCTTCCCTCTAAGCCCCTCCTCCATGTAACATTACCATACCTCGCTGGCTGTGCGCCGTGAAACGTTTTTCTTTTTCTTTCTCTTGTGTTGTTTTTGGTGTTTGCCCCTTTCTCGAGTTATGCATGACCCGTCCGCGTTTGCCCCTCTTGGAGGCAACATGTTTCGCGTTCATGTTCAAGAGTAGTTGACATACTCCTGTGGCGTAACGGGCCAGGCGTCGACTCCATCCTGGATCACGACAGACATGCCGCCCATGATGTGGTTCTGGATGTGGCAATGGAGCAGCCAGGCACCCGGGTTGTCGACGAGGTACCGCACGGCCATCCATGTGGAAGCGTTGATGGCGTTGGGAGTGGCGAAGCCGTCTCGGCGGGGAGGGTCGACGAGGTTCCATGCCGAAGGGTTTGCGGAGGCAGCTTCCTGGACAGAGCTCCAGGTGAAGTTCCCTGTGCCGGAAGCCAGGAGGAACATCTTGTTGCCGTGCTTGTGGATCGGGTGAGGCGGTTGGGGCGGGTTGCTGGCCTGGAAGACCATGTCGACCCAGGTGTTGTTCTGGGTGGACAGGACGGTGGGGTCGACCTCGTCGGCCTGGACGTTGAAGAGGACGGGCTCGTCGTTCTCGTAGTCGGCCGGGAGGAGGAGCGTGTTGTTCAGGGCCCAGTAATAAGAGCCGCCCTCGGTGCGCATCTCGAACTTGTGCATGGCCTGGGCCTCGCGGGGGATCGTGATGGGCGGGTAGGGCTTGGCGCTGGCCTGGCGGAAGACGCGGACGGACTGAGAGACAGGCTTGCCGTTGTCGCGAACCCAGGCGGTCGACTCGACAGTCTCGGGCTCGTCCTTGCCCTTCTCACGCCATTGAAGCTTGGCGACACCGCTGAGCATCTGAGTGGCAGTGACACTGGCGGCGCGGATCGAGTAGTCGCCCTGCTGCTTGTACTTGACGAGGACGGAGTAGCGGTCGCCGTTGGTCACGGGAATGGCCTCAACTTCTTGGGGAGTGACGTAGGCGCCGTCCATGGCGTACACCCACATGGTGTGGTTGTCGATGGAGAACAACGCAGTGTGAAGGTGATAGGCACCGACTAGGTCGAACGCAACCCACTTCTCGGTGTCACAGTTGCTCTTCTCAACCTTGAAGGTCTCGACACCACCGTCGCTGGGTTCGCATCCTTCAAAGACACCGGGCGGGATCTTGCTCAGGTCACCCTGGCCACGGGCGATGACGGCCGCGGGGATACAGCTACGAGATGTCAGCAAAAGCCAATTAGAGTTGCAGGGATCGGCCTACGCCTTGTCCGTCATCCGCGCGCCAGCGACGTTCGCCAGGACGTCCCTTCGCTCCGGGGTCAAGAGGGCGTCAATCTCATCGGCACTGCGGCAGACAACGCTGCCCTTTCCGTTGAACAGGAATGAGTCGTAGCAAGAGAATTGGATGTTGGCAGCCGCGGACAGATCGTGAGTCTCTTCGGAGATCATGTGGCGGTGGTCAGCGAGAAGAAGAGGAATAACCTTCTTCTCGGCCTGTTCCATGGCATGAATGGCGGCACTGTCGCTGGAAATCAGGCTGAAAGGCTTTTGGTGTGAAGCTGAAGGGTGAATCGTGATCCCTCCATAGAGGCCGTCCTCAACGAGACCTTCGTAATGCGCGTGGTACCAATAGGCACCATACTGTGTAGCTTTCCACTTGTACTCGAAACTGTTTCCAGGTTGAATGGGACGTTGGCTGAGGCCGGGAACACCATCGGACCAGGGGGTGTTCAACATCTCGATACCTATTTTGATAATTAGCCATCAACGGGGGGTGCTAACGGGATAATAGACTGGGACTTACCGTGGTAGTGGACGGTAGTCGGGTAGGGCAGGTTGTTTTTGACCTTGACGGTAACATCATCACCCTCATTCAACTCCAACCTCGGTCCAGTGAACTGGCCGTTCACCAGAATCATCTTCCTTGCGAATCCATCTGGGGAGGCCGTTTCCCACGTAAGATCCAACTCGAAACTGCGAGACTCGGCAATGGCACCCAGCGCCAGAGCCAGGGTCGGAAGAATACAGCGTAAAACTGACATTTTGGCAGCTATAGGAGAAAAGAACAAGAACGAGTGAGTGGATAGGATCTAAGACTGAGATCCAAGAAAGATAAGGTGCTGGTGTCCCCCTAAGCATTTTCACTCGAGCAGGCGAGGACGATCGTGATATATAGGAAACAGAGACAGAGGAACTCGCCTCCGTCTAGTCCGACGGCAGTACAAGCCAAGGGTGGGTGATCTGCCGTCTACCGTGGCGCGGTTTCGCTTTGGGAGAAATCCGGCAAGGTCGAGGACACCCCGGCCGCGACGGACAGGACGGGTACCAGAGAGGACGCCAACCCAGCCGCAGATCCGACTGCGGTCCCTCCAGAGGCTCACAGACTGAGCCGTATGACCAATCAGCTACATTCAATCTGCTTTCTAGTCGCGAAAGGTGTGTATTCTGGGTCGACGCCACGAACACATACTCGTTCTTAGCCACGTTGTACCTCATCTGGGCCATCATGATGCGGCGTGGGTGCGTTCTAGCTGCTCCTGTCTCTGCTCTCCAATTTCTTTGACTTCTCGGCAAGTTGAGCAGCTGGCTGTAGGTCCGTGTGCTCCTGCAGATGCAGGCTAGGGCATGGAGCTACCTCAAAAAGACATGGAGGATGCGAGGATGCAGCGGCTGAAGCAGATGATGTCAGCACAATTGTCGAATAACAAAACTGTGATTGAGAGCAAAAAAAGCAAAAAATGGAGACAGAAACTATTAGAAGCGGCCGCGAGCCAACAGACCATTTGCCTCATAAAGCCCAGATAACAGCAAACCAGCCGGCGATCATGTCAATATTGGATCTACGCTCAAGTTCATAGTGTGATAGTGTGTGTTTCTGTGTGTATATATGTATGTGTGTGTGTGTGTGTATGTGTGTTAGTCCACAACGACCGCCAGTCCAATGACCGGCCAGGTACAAGGTACCAAACACACAAAGGCGAACAAAAAGCATTGGATGCCAAGCAGGGGTTTGAACGCTACCAAGATCAGGCGGCGTCCGGCTCCTATCCTGGATGTGAACACGGTTCGAGGTTTGGCGCAGCGCCAACGCAACCCGCCCGGCCGCCATGTCGGTTGCAATTTCAGGAGCCCCAGATATCGCAATGGTCAGACAAGTGGCTTCAGTTGACTAGTTGTCGTTGAGATTGATCGGGCACACGCACTGCTCTAGTAAAGGCGTGGACTGCTCGACTCGAGAGCGCTGTCATCGAATCCGCTGCGTTGCTGTGCGCCTCCACATCCATCAAAATAGTTCATGCCGAGAAGCGCAAGCGCCACACCATAACGCTCCTCCTGAACTTCAAGCGAACCATTTGACGTCCATGCACTTTTGCACAATATGCATCGGTGTTCCGCCTTCTCTATTTGCGACTATAATTTCAAGGCCGGCGTTATCGAAGACGCTTCGATTCTGGCTTGCATGGAACCCGCGAGGCACGATTTCGCTGCCAAACCTGCCTCTCTAACCAGGTGGCGCACGTCGGTCAGGGCCCGTCCATGAGCCATCCGCCGCCACCCAGATGACTCTCCGGCTTTGCACCGTAAAACAGACTCGAGGCTTGTTCAGCCCATCTTCGAGACTTGGAGGGATAAGGAAGCCGTTGATAGCTCGCGGGTGGCGATCGAGGAGGGCTATGGTAGACGCGTCTCGCTCTGTGCCATTAAAAGCACCGTTGAGACACCTGAGGCTTGACTGCAAGTTCCCGTATTGCCACAAGACTCAATACTCCTGTTAAGGTTGTGTGAGTTATGGCCTGATGCTCCTGTGGACGGGAAACAACCGCTGCGACTCCAATCTGCTGGGAACGAAGACTCAGGTACTTTGATAACCACCGCGTCACCATGTGCCCAGGTATTCGGCAAGCAGCCTGTGCAGCGCAAATGCGGCGCAACTTTCATCCAATGGCTGGGCAGAGTGGTACGACTCTGTTCAACCCACCATCCTGGCCAATGACAGGTCGTATGTTTGGACTTTGACGACACTGGACGAAGCTGTCACGGTTCTCATGTCGTACATGCCGTTCGCGGCGAGGCACATGGTTCTGTTGCACCAGTGATCTGGTTCACCCAGAGAATTCTGGATAGAGCTCATCCGATCAGAAAGTGCCTGCTGTTATTCGATATCTTGAGGTGACTCGTTCCATACGCGGCAATGCGCCCTCATGTCCTGCGGATGTATGTCCAGAAGGCGTCTGCTTCACGAGGAGCGCGCAAAGCAGCTACCAGGAAACCCGAAAGTGGCCGCCATAGAGTTCCAAAGGATCTCACGGTGTTTGAGACGGTTAACTGCGGGTCGCTCTCCAACTATTTTCTGCCAAGGAATCCTCGAAGCAAGCGCAGCTGCGCAATCGCAGCAATCGACTCCATCGTCACCAGAGCCCGTCTTGAATCGTTACGATGTGGCATCGGATTTGTCCTCAAATGGCCCACAGCCGTCAGCCCCGGAGACAAAGGACTCTCTGATGGCCAAGACCCAAGGGTTGCTGCGGGTTCTTCCTGAATTGTAGGTGAGTGTTGCACAGCCATATTCTGACGGCGACGACACTTCTCCAGGATCACGCCAAGAGGCCGTGATGTCCGCTTTGTCATCGGCTCTGTGCCACCACTGATTACACAGATATGCACAAAATCTCGGGATTTGGCGCGCAAAACAGGTCTCGTTCTCTCGGAGAAGTCAAGCTTGGCACCTGCCATTTGCTCCGGCCTCTAGAACGATGTGAAGGACAGCAACCCAGCGCTAACATGAATGAAGGGTCTTCCGTGTCCTCTGCCTCAGCTGAGTTGAAAATGTCGGGCTGGGGCGACGTTGAATCCAGCTGACAACCCGTGCGTTCGGAGGGAACCGCCAGGCGACATCGAGAACGATCTGTCTATGGAGGACGATCTGATTTTGTCGTGCGACTCATCTCAGGGCATTCGCATTTCATTGAGCTTACCGATCATTTGGAACGGAGACGGCTTTCATGGTTGGCGAGAAACACGCAGGCCAAGAGGCTCTCGATCTCTTCAGCCAGAATGGGTGCTTCCCAGCCACCAAAAATATCCATTACCAAGGCCGAACATGGATTTTCTTGGCGACACTGAAATTATTGACAAGATCGCAGCGAGACGGCCAGGAATAAAGGGGAAACCCTGAGAGCATCCAGCCGGGTAACGACCGAAAGTTGCAGGCGGGGAAATGCTAAGACGAAGAGCACCGACAAAATGCACCCCTCGACGGTTAGGGCGTTTGAGTCCAGGATCGCTCGAGATTTAGCGCAGCAGTTAGAGACTAGCGAAGCTGGAATTCCTGCAGGCCACGAGCAGCCATAATGCTTCTGAATGCATCGCCGTCCATGTATCCGTAGACGTAGGCAGGGCCGATAAGGCTGTATCCCTGCGAAGACTTGCGGATGACGAAGGGGACATGGCTGCCAGAGAAAACGGCAATCAGATCTCCGGGACGAGTGTCTCTTAGCCCGAGGCCGGGCGCTCCGTCAACGGCCTTCAGAATGAACGCGCAATGACCGTACACTTTCCAGACCCGCCAAAATGGCCAAGAAGCCGAAGCAACTGAGTCGCCTTGGATCTCGTCATCAGGTGGCTTTGCGACTCCAGTCAAGACTTTGTACCCTTGTAGATATCCGTCTTCCGGTTCTGCGCGTTCCAAGAGGCCCATATCAGCGATGGGGATTCTCCATAGGTTCTGGATGACATCCTGCCTCTTGGGGCTATCAGCGAGATTAGATACAACGAAGCTTTCGAGCTCCAGAAGCCAATTTTTGCATTTGTCAACATATAGAGGTGAGTTCACAGGCGTATCCAATGTGCTTCCAGTGTCTTTCACCTGCCCCGATCGGAACTCCCAGAAAACGAATAGTAGGGTTTTCGAATGTTGCGTCGAATGTTGTCGGTTCCCAAGTTGTCCCGCGAGATGCATTGTATTTGTGCGAACCAGAGTCGAAGCTGAATCCATCTATCGTGGCTATCATTTTGTTAGACCAGTCCACAGTCCAGCTGGGAGTGGCGGCAGAAAACCTTGTTGGTGAGCAATAGGACATAATGTCTGTCTCATGATCTTCAACCAAAGCTTTTGTGACAAAGAACAAGAGCTTCTCCAACGACATGTTCTTTGAATAGTCGACTGGTATTCTGGCTCTGTCTTCCTCACTCAGCAAACCAAGAAGTCCGTAAATACGGTCTCGAGGGTCAGTAGACTGTATTGCGCCGCCGACAGCTGAGATGAAAACAGCCTGATACAGTGAGGTTCTCTTTCTGATACCGTTTTGGGTGTCGTTTCCTTGTGTGAAGTGGGCAACCTTGAAGCAGACTTCCTCCAACACGTCGTATATCTCCAAATATGTTGGATTGGTGTCAATGTAAAGTACCATCCACTCAAACGCATCCCAGGCGCTGCGAGTCTCATTCCGGGGTTTTGCGTGGTCGCCGATGACAAGTTAGGCTTCCCTGGCAAGGAGAGCCTCCTGAATGACCCAGACCCGTGTCCACCAAGGACGTTGAAACAATGTGCGGATATGAGCGAAGTTGAAGGTGGTTCCAGAGCACTCGAGAATGGTCTTAACAAAGGCTTGGAATATCGAGGTCCCGTAATCGGGTCGAGCTTTCAGATCTTTGAGTGTACTCCCCAGGAGAATCAGTTGATGGAGAGCATGAACACTGGCGTCGTCTTCGGGCCCCAGCCAAAGGAGTACTTGGCGCGCACTGTTGCAGATCGTGCCCATCATCTGGACTTGATGTGCCTCTCCGCGTCATCCATCGGCTTGGTTGATGCATATGGCGTCGATCCAGAGCTTACTGACTTGAGATTTATCAAACCTGGCCAGTCGTCAAAGGGCTAGGTAGAGAGTCTGGTGGGTGACATTCGAGCAGGATCGGGTGAGTTTGAGTGGCATCGCCCCAGACGTACGCCGCTGCATATAAGCAGCCACAAAGTCTAGCCACAAAGTCTAGCCACAAGTCTAGCCACATCGATAGCCGCGTCATGAGAGGCTTGCAACAGATCTGTGTGGCCGTTGGAGTTCCCAAGTACAATTTTGTGCTGCAGAAGTGTCGTCTGCTGAGCAATCCGATGAGCATCAAGGTATGCGATGTATCCGAGGCAGTCGTCTGTGTGTAGCGTTGAGACGCCGTAGGAGTACTGCAGACCGAATCAGCCATGAACTCAATCTTGGTGCTGGCAAAGAAGAGACTCACACTACTTCTCATGCCCTGATGAACTTCGCCGCCGACTTTCGGGCCCAGGCGTCATCGTACTTGCGAAAACTGCCAAGGTTTTTGTTTCCAGGGATTCGGAAATTTGGAGCGATCCGCAGGGCCCGGCGTCGCGGAGGCGAGACTGGGAATTAGATGCCCGGTTGAAGCCTGGAAGGTTTCAGAGAAAAAGGACGGGGGAAAATTATACACACCTGTCGCGCTTGACCTGCCCGGGGAAGTTGCCGCTGCGGTCAGGGAAGGTAAGGCAGGCACGGTTCCGCAGTCGCATGCACGGTAAGGTACCTGAAGTTCGTCAACAGCAGCTTCCATTTTGGGTTGAACTTGAGGAAGAGCCGTTGACTGACTGATTGGACTGTTTGAGAAGCCACTGCCAAGACCGACACGAGCAGGCATCCATGGATAGCAGCATTCCAGTGTTGCGGCTCCCAAGTCTTCCACGGCCCTCGATATCATCGGCGCTGTACGGTATTCCCGAAGTGAACTTGCGCAAGGTCTCATCTTGTTCAAGCTTGTGGTACGGTTGCGAATGTCTTCCCTGGGTCGACCGCGAGATCTTTCTTGGGGATCGTGGCCTCTCTCTGGATGCCATGTGGATTTCATGTGGATTTATCCATAGCAAGTCAGCCGCAAAGAGTCTGTCTGTATGACAACCTCAAAAACCACCATGCAACAACAGGCCACATTCTTCTCTCAGAAATGATATCGAGATTTGTTCCTCCTGCCAGAGAAAAGGCACTAGATGAGATCGATTACAAGGATTCGAGTGTCTTTACATGGTGATTCAACATCCGTTTGACATGAGTGGTGGTGTTCACGCCACCATGAAAGTATCATTCCTGAGCTCCTCAGGAGAGGATATGATGGAGTCGATTGCAAGCAACATCACGGACACCAAAAAAGAAAGTCCGAGGCATATCAAGTTGTCCGGAGCTTCAGGACATTCTCCGACATGCCTGCGAAAACATCAGTCAGCCTCAGCAAATCACCAATCATCCATTCTCAACAGTCGTTACATTGCCAATCTTCCTCGGCAACACCATGTGGTTCGAAAGGCGACATCACCACCATTGACTCCAACTCATCATCGCAACATCCCAAATCATCAGACGCCCACTTCTCCATGCCGGCAGAACCCACCGTTATCCGAACAACCCGCCCGAGGGGGTAACATCGTCCCATCCCGACTCTCTTGCTCGCCCCCCCCGCCACCCGCCGTTCTACCCGAGTCCAGTAGTACCGGGGTCATTCGTCCGTTATCCAATGCGCGAACGTCACCATGACCCTCACGCTCCCCTTCCAGAACAAACCGTTGCTCCCTCTGCCGAGCCCCCAAAAAGCCCTCAACTACCATTGACTTCGTCCCATCCGGCCGACCATTTTCCCCCACGCATCCGTCTGAAACGCCTCATTCGCAACTTCACCTCACTCACTTTTTCTCGTCGCTCGCACATAGACCCCCATCCATAAAGACAACAACTCAGTCAAAGAAGACGCACCAAAAAATGTATTTCCCCTCCAAAACAGCCCTCGTAACAGGCGCGACCTCTGGCATAGGCCTCGCCCTAACCGAGCGCCTGATCGCAAACAACACCTTTGTGATAGCAGTGGGCCGCCGCCAAGACCGCCTCGCCGATCTCGTCGCCGCCCACGGCCCCGACAAAATCGCCGCCGAGCCCTACGACATGACGGACCTCGCCAGCATGGCCGAGTGGGTCAAGAAGTGAGTTCTCTGAACCCGGAATCCTCCCACACGATGCGCACCGGCATCAAATCACACGAGAAGTGGTTTACGCAGTCAAAGCCCGGGAAACCCAACTAACACAGTCCCCAGAATAACAACCTCCTACCCGACCCTAGACACTGTAATCCTCAACGCGGGAATCCAGCGCTCCGTAGACTTCACCAACCCGGCCGCCATCTCCCTGCCCAACGTCTCCTCGGAGCTGACCACAAACTACCTCGCGCCCCTGCACCTGATAATCCACTTCCTCCCTCACCTCCAGTCCCTCGCTTCGTCGTCGTCGTCGTCGTCGACGCCCAAGCCGCAAGCCCACATCATCCTCGTCTCCTCAGGCCTGGCCCTCGTCCCCATCCCCCGCTGTCCCAACTACTGCGCCACAAAGTCCGCCTTGCACTCTCTGGCCTGGACTCTCCGGGCGCAACTCGCCGACCACAAGCCCTCCTCCCACATACGCGTCATCGAGGTCGTGCCGCCTGCCGTCAAGACGGAGCTGCATAGCGTTCAGCCGGATCTCGTGGCCGCGGGACAGGCGAATTTTGGAATGCCGTTGGACGAGTTTACGGAAGACATGTGGGCAGCGCTTGAGGAGGGTGATTTGGATGAGATTATCGTTGGGCCAGCAAAGAACTTCGCACCCGTTGAAATCGACAGAAGAAAGGCTTTTGAGAGAATGGCAGAGGGATTCAAGAAGGGGTCGTGGGCTTGATGAAAAGCAACTCTCCTCCCTTCACTAAACAATCTTCATCAATATGGCATACAATCTGTATTGGGCCAAGTACTATGCTAACTACATTCCCGACCTGCCAACCACCATCATCTTTCAGACCTTCCAGTCTTACACGATGAAACGACTTTGAGGCCGTGCTTGTTTTATATTTCTTGCGATCTTGTAAAAGACTTGCACGAGGACTGTGAAGAGAAAACGAAAAGCAAGTTTGTCTCACCCGGCCTTGACCTGTTCCATCTCAGGAAAATTGGTCAAATCCAGTCGCGCAGAAACGGAAGTTCCATAACCAGCCGAGAAAAGATGGAAACCAAGCCGGGCCAACTCTGTTCGTACTCCCCCCTTTCCCTATGGTATATCGTTCGCACCCTCGAAACCGAAGACGACATGAGCCTCTAAGGTGTTGCTCGTCCAAAGCCAAGCGGGGATGATAAGTGATACACACTTTCGATACCTCGACGACCTGGAAAAGAATATAAAAGAAGTGAAAATGAATTTGTAATCAACCAAGCCTCGAACGCTGGTATGAAAGAGCCGCCAAACCCCATGAATAGAACAACATATGATTCGTGAGAAACACGCCTGACCATCCAACCCATCGTTCAGTCCTGCCATCAAAAGGGTTGAGGATCAACCCGCCCCTTGTGCAGGTCATCAAAAAGAAAG
Organism: Colletotrichum ledebouriae; assembly: GCA_036785755.1. Taxonomy (NCBI): domain Eukaryota; kingdom Fungi; phylum Ascomycota; class Sordariomycetes; order Glomerellales; family Glomerellaceae; genus Colletotrichum; species Colletotrichum ledebouriae. The sequence goes on from JAVHLU010000158.1 coordinate 35,501, forward strand.
ACAAAGATGGGGCGCATAGTCGTCGTAATGTCCGAATATCAACAAGCCTACGCCAGAATGCCGCTCTTCCTCTTCTCGGCGCTGGTCAAGACCAGCATTGGCGCCTTGCGCTGTCCGTCCGTCACCTCAATCCCGGCACGCTGGGCCGAGTTTTTAAAAACGCTAGCGAAGCTGTTCTCACCACTCTCAGCGCTGCTGACGCTGTCCACGCTCTTACGAGCTCTCTGACGAGAGCTCGGGCGATCGGAGCCAATTGCACCCCAGCTACCGTTGGTCGAGGTTCGTGAGCTGGGCAGGGAGCAGTCGACGTCGCCAGCCAAGCTGCCGGATCCGCTGCGACCAGAGTCTGACTCGTTGTCGGTGATCGCGGTGCTGGACTCCTCTTCAGCACTCTCGGAGACAGGGCTCATGCTTCCGCTGGAGCTGCCAGTTCCCTTTCTACGCTCACGTCCCGCACGAACCAAGTTATGGACGGCAGAACGGCGGGCGCGAGAGGAGAAGTTCTTGCTACCCTCGTGCTTAGCGGTGGGCTTAGCCTTCAGTTCCTCAATCGAAGGGGGTCCACGGGGTTGACGGATCGGGTGCTCGCCAGCACGTCCCTGGCCGGGTCCATAACCGCCGGAGAGGGGAGTAAGCGGGAACGAGGCCGTCTTAGGGCCAGCAGACTTGGGGGGCTCTTGAGAAGGCGAAAGGGCGGCTTGGTTGTTAGCGTTAAGCGCCAAAGACATGCCCTTCTTGTGGCCACGGCGGAAGGCGTTTGCCGACGGAGGAGGCAGAGGAGTCACCTCAGGAGACTCGTAGCGCTTAGGAGGGGTTGCGGTACGTAACGGCGTGGCGAGATTCTCAGGGGGCGGCGACACCTGAACACGGGGGGCTTGCTGCTGTTGCTGTTGCTGCTGCTGCTGAAGCTGCAGGGCGGCGTAGATCTGAGCAAGCTGAGCTTGCTGATCTTCCTGACCCTGGTCAACGTAGTAGCCCTGTTGGCGGGTGACGGGGTCGTAGTACGTGTAGACCTGCTGCTGTTGCTGCTGCTGCTGCATGCCGCCCAGCATAGATTGCTGTAGATTCTGAAGCTGCTGCTGCTGCTGGTACATCGCGAGCTGTTGTTGCTGAATCTGCTGCTGAGCACCCTGCAGGTTGAGACCTTGGAACTGCTGAGCTGCAGCCTGGACGCTAAGGAGCTGCTGCTGCAGACGCTGCTGCTGCTGGGCAAGGTACATGTTGGTGGCAACCAACTGAGCATACAAGTTGGGGTCCATCTGCTCATCGTCGATGAGAATCTCAGGCGGTGCCAGAACCTGCTCGGTTGTGTACTGGTTCATGTAAGCCTGCTGCGCTTGCTGCTGATGCTGCTGAAGTTGCTGCAATTGCTGGGCCTGCAGATGAGCCTGCTGAGCCTGCTGCTGGTGTTGTCCATACCGGGGAAGGGCGGACTTGGGTCCAGTGTACGAGTTGTTCTGAGCCTGGGCATACGCCTTGTTGGCGGTAGCGTTCCTAGCAAATGCCTGGGTAGTGGGCGAGGGAGCGCCATTGTTGGCACCGGCAGGGAAGTTAGTAGCAGTCGAAGACTTGGGGGCAGTTCTAAGACCCGCAAGCAGGTGAGATCTGCTGGTGCGAGGAGTGGGGGCACCATTTTCGATTTGGTTGCTGGCGGGAGTGGCGTTGGAGAGGGATAGAGGCTTGACGGGGCCCCCACGGCGAGAGGCGAGACCTCCGCTGGGCATGGCCAGGCCGTTAGCCGACGAAAAGTTGTTTGAGTTCATTTGAGCGAGACCGCCTGCGTCCATGGCTCAGACGGGTGTTGTTGAGCTGGCGGAAGTGCCGTATGTGAACGAGTTCTCCGACTCGAAAGGGTGTGAAAGAATGTATGGTGGCTCTGCAAGCAGCTGGAGCGACTGGGTCAAATTACAACAAGGATAGTGGGTGTCTGAAGATATTATGGTACTCGAGTTTTGCGGAAGAGGTGTTGACAGTGATGTATCTGGCCGATCCAAAGCGAATCCCGGAGCTGGCCAGGACAACAAAGCAGCAAATGGGTGTCGGCGGTTGCCTGACGGATTGGTGCCAAAAAGTCAAGATCCAAAATGGGCAATCTTGTTGATTGATTCGAGGTGATGTGCGATGTGTTGTTGAGAATTAGATGGTCGCGGATCGAACGTCTCGAATAGGGAAAAAAGATCGTAGTGATGAAGGAGCGGGCAACAGAGAGCTGTCGAAGGAAGGAGTCAATTGCGCTGGGTGTCGATGGGTGTCGAGCTCTCGAAAACCTGGCAACAGAAGTGGCTGTGGTCGAGGGTAGGTGGGACCACAAAGAAAAGACTGTCTTTGTCAGGTCGAAATCGAAGGCGCAGGGCTGGGTCGAGATCGCGCGGGAAGTCGGGCAGTCTGTAGTTGCCGGGAATCGCCAGACTTCTTGAATGGGAGAATAAAAAAAAAAAGAGTGCTTGATAGCTTGTGAGCCTTGCCGTTTCCCCAAGCTTCCAATGGAGCGCTGGTGAAGATTACGAAGTTTTTTCTGTGGTATTTGACGGAAAAAGAAGGGTCGGAAGAAGTCGAAGTAGAGTACAATCGATTAAAAGGTGTTTCTTGGATGGATTCGCCGATGATGCAGATGCAGATTGCGACGTGATTTGTGGAAGTGTGACCCTTTCGGACGATGGTTGTTGTTGTGTGCGTTTGTGGTGTGGCGAATGTGCGATGCGGTCGGTTGTGTTTGGTGAGCGAAGCCTTCCAGAAACCCCAAGAATCTTTTGCTGGGTGTTAAAACGATGCGAGAACGGATCTCAAGAGAACGCGAGTTGGTAATCTTTTTTGCTTTTTTTCTTTTCCTGATTTTTCCCTTCTAAAAGACGACGATGACGAACAAATCGCAGACCAGAGCGGCGGAGGGGAAAGAGGAGGGGGGAGAGAGGGTTGAAGGAGGGAAAAGAAAAAGGAAGGGCGGTGTGTGCTAACGAGAGGAAATAGCTAGAGAAGAATTAGCAGATGGGTGCCAGCAGCAAGTGGACGACAGATATGGAGATGGAGTGGAAGATGGATGGATGGGAAGGGGCGCGCCGGCGGCAGGAGCAGAGCAAAGTGGCAAGTGCGGACAGGTGCGGACGGACCAGGACGAACCAGGGCAAGAAGGCAGGAGGCGAGCAGGGCCCGCCTAGTGGTGGAAAGGTGGAAGGCGCGACCTGGTCCAGGCAGGAGTAGTATACACTAAGAGATTGCAGGCACAATCCAGGGGAGTCCAGAAAGAAGTGGAGATCGGGCAGGCCAGAGGGGCCAGACAGGGCCCAGGTCCTGCCAGACTGCCAGGTGCACCCAACTTGCCAGCCAGCCTGAGGCGAACCTGACCAGTGAGGAAGGAGCCAGCAGCGACAAAGACTAACCAATAGGACAGCCAGGAGTCGAAGAAAAAAGACGCTGCTGTCAGACAGGGGTCTCTCAGATGACCCCACTCTGGCACCATCGGGTGTACCCTTGTACTCTTTTCCTCCTTACGCTTTCCTGAGAAAAGACCACCCAAGACAGGACAGGACATGGGCAGGACATAGACTCCCATCTGGAAGTCCAACAAGTCGTCAGTCCACAAGTCTTGTTCATGTGAAGGGAAGGCAATTCAGATTTAGACCCTGGATGGTTTTACATTGTCGCAACGACTGTCGACATCAACGAGGAGCGGGCGCGACCACCCCACCACGGTAGGCCCCGGTTGTGACCCAAACCAAAGAAGGCCATCCAGTGGGAGGAGGCACGGCCAGGGATGACGGCCACGACCTGCTGGATCTGACGGACCAACGAAAGGCAAACAACTGGATACGGTTCTTCATCCTCACCACGTCAATGACTCACTGCAGATGCTCTCCTCTATATCACACGCAGAACTTGAGATGAAGAACGAAGAACACAGGAAGCTCACCTGCCGGACTCTAATCGACGCGAGAGGAGTGTCATATACCCCGAATGTAAACGAGGTGCTCAGCCAGCTGTGACTTCTGATGCTCGATGGTGGTGCCCATCCATCAATGCCCTGATGCAGCTAGTCAGTGTGATTGCTTCACGCCTTTTCTCGCTACGTCCGTCCCTCTGTGGCCTGCAAGCTGGAAGACGGAAAGCCCAAGTCTGCTCTCCTCATCCTTGTTCGAAGGAAAGCCAGGTATCTCGCAGCAGCCGAAATCCGGATGTACCTTCTGCCCTTTATCCCGGTAGGAAATACCCCAAGGACAGGCAAGGGACGAACCTCCAAGAGTGAGTACACTACCTAGTAGATTCGCGCTTCCCACCTGCACTCGAGCTGCAACTAACTACTTCAGTTTGCTGCTATTATGGCTGCCAGAACTGCTTAGTAACCTTTATATCCGCAAAAAAACGGGGCCTTTTCTACGCTAAATAAAAACTTAGCAGTAGTTACTAACTACCTTAATGATTTTAATTAAAACCTTGAACTAGAAGACTTAGAATAAGCTATAGGATACTATAAACCTCTATAGGTAATCTAAGGTTATAAAATAAATCTTTAAAGTACTTAAGTATAGTAATAAAGCTATAAGTATCTCTAATTAATCTAAACTAAGTTACTAAGATACCTTAATACCTATATCTTATTAAAACCCTTATTATAATTTATCGCTCTAAGTATTAAAAGAACTACTAGTTTAATAACTACTCTCTTAATAACGCTACCCTAATTAAGAATTAGAAATAGCTCTATCTTATAATAATTAAATTTATATAGTAATAAAAATACCTTAAAAAGGAGTATCTTAAGTTAATTAATAATATTAAAACGGAGTTTAAATATATAATATATCTAATATCTAAGGATATTATTAAAATTAACTAGTTATATAATAAATAGTATACTAAATTCCTTAAAGCGCTAAAGAAGCGGATTATAAACTAGGTAATATAGTAAAATAGGGTGCTAGGTTATTAGGGGTAAGGATATATACTTCTAGCTCTAAAAAGTTCCACACATTGGTATTCCACAAATTGCTGCCAGAACTGCTGGTGCGCCTGTGCTGGTGCACTGCTCCTGCATCAGTGCTATAGCAGGCAAGGTTAGCTAGGTACGCAACGGTACGGTTATCGCATCAGAGACATCACATGTCTCCCTCATACCAGCTCCCCCACCAAGAGAAGTTAGGTTCAAAACGAGGGGTCCCAACCAAATTCCATCCTTTCCGCCACGCATTTGCGAGACCTGGCAATGACTCCCGCTTACCACCTTGCAACGGAGCACGAGCAAGCATGCCACCCCTGCGGCTTCAACGACATCTCAGTCTCATCGTGACACTGCTTCTGCTTACATTATCAGAGTACGAACGGACGCCTGCGGCTCGGAGGCTAGACAACGGCATCAGCGAACAGAGAACTATCTGCACCTTGCGTGGAAGCCTGAAGTAGAACATGTATGACCGTTTTCAGGGGCTAAACTCTCGCTAGAGCCTGGATCGCTGGCCATCAACCGCCGCCGCCGCCGCCGCCGCCGCCGCCGCCTTTGGCCTGCTCGCTGGCAGACTTTCGTTCTAAATCGAACATGCTTCCATTGCTCCTCTTGGTCATTTTTACGATCCGACAATATAGGACACCTTCTCCATAGCATAAGGTCGCGACCCAGCAGTGCCAGCACCCGTCCTTCCACCCGCCAAACCCTTCTACTGAAGTATTTCTGTCATGATCAACATGGAGCTCGCCCACGCGGTAACCCACTCCAAAGGCACCAATTATGCCCACGTCCACGACTGCCGCAACTGCTGGCACAACCACAAACGGTGTCGGGAGGAGCCCCATCGGCCCCTTCCAGCCGTTCGTGCCCTACTGCTTACGCAGGTGCGGTTCCTCGCATAGTACAGACACGCCTGCAGCCCACGGCCACCTTCCGTCAGGACTCAGGAGGTAGCCAGTTCATCAATCAGCAACAGTATCACCCTCAGTCAAACGCTGCCAAGGCTCCCCTTCTACCAATGCAATAGAACCAGAATCTGGGGTCCCAAAGAGCTGCTGAAGATGCTAGCCATGGTCAGCGGCTGCGGCAACGACATATGCTGACCTACTCCGTGTTACTCCGAGCACGAACAATGTCCAACTGGAGCAGATAGCACGCAGACCCGGCTGCGATTGAGATATCGTGGACTTGGTCGGTCATGGCTCGCCTGGTTCCATCCACTGACGAGAGCGGCCTGGAGAGCAAGTGGCGTCCAAGGCGATTGCAGACGAGCGCATGGAGCCGACCACATCGGCAAAGAGGGCGCATTGCCGCACACAGGACGACAGCTCAGATTTGCAGGCGAGCGGCGGGCAGGGCACCGACTGGTCGGCTCCCGTCTCCATGGCAAAGCTTTGACTGCAGTCCAAGGTCTTTGACCTTTCCAGGGGTTCTCCCGCGCGCCGTAAGATGCTTTCCATAGATGCCGCATTTCTCCCGCCAAGGCTTCCCAACTTGCCGGTAGTTCATCATTTCTTGCAAAAGACAATACGATGCAATCTGTCCTTCCGCCGCCATCCATATCCATTGCCAGGCGCCGTTTCACACGTTCAGTAACTACCATTCTCCCGGTCATCCCGCTCGTTCTCGTAAAACGAGGCGGCATAAACTATGATACTCGCCGCATTGCCCTCTTAGGCTTGCCTGTGGATGAGGTAATTACACTTCTCATTTCCAGCATCTCCCCAATTCACTGAAAGCTAACCTGTTTGGAAGTTGGCCATCCTGCTACATCTCCAAACCCCAGAATAGCACTCGCCACTAGCGCTCCCGGTGACACAAGTCTCCCACTTTCCATCTGCACTCGTCACTCCACGCAACGACCTTCAAGCAGTTCAAACAGTATGGGAAGCTACGACATACGAGGCCCCCAATCAACCTGACGATCCCCTCAGGATGATGTGTTCCTCACAGGCGAATATTCCATCCATCATGGCTTCCGATTTCTTGAGGAAAGCCGTGTGCGACCCAATCTACCACTCAATGCGGAATACATTCGCAGCCCGACTGAGCCCCGAAGCTGCTTCGAGTACTGACTCCGCGTCCCGCCTGGACCAAGACTACGACAGCGGACAAAGAGACGGACGATAGCGGCGATGAGCGAGTGGGTCGACGGACTTGATGGATACGAACCTGCGTCCCCAGGATTCTCTACGGAGACTTTCTCTGGCACCGCCTCCCGTGCCCCTACTGCTTTTGGCCATGCGTGCCAGGGAAGACCACGCCTTGCAAGGTTGCCAGCAAGGGGCAAGGAACCTGAGACAAACCCGCAAGAAAGGCCTCCCCGAGTCCAAAGATGCTGTCGGCTCTGTGCGCCCGCCAGGATGTGGGCATCAAGCCTCCTGAAAAGTGACACGGGGTAGCATTGTCGACGGAGCAAATCCACTTTAAATGTGGCTGTCAGTGAGGAAGGTCCGAAAACCTTGCTGTGAGGGCATTTTCGTCCCAACTGCTCGACTTCAAATTTCAGACTCTACTGGTCGTTCAGCTTCGTGACTTCCGCTTTTGTAGCGCGATCGCGCCGGTAAATCGACATTCGAGACGTACAGGTGGCCCTCGCAAATGGATAACTAGAAGATGCCAAAGAAAGTGGATGGCGGCGGCGCAGATCAAAAAGCAAAGCTTCTTCTGGTGCCTCTTGGCACCTCGCAATGTTCAGCCTGACTCTACAGCGGAGTGACGGCGCCCTTTAGCACTCGCGTATACCCTTCGCCGCGCCTCGTGTTAAATTGCATTGGCTGAATACGGGCCTCGCGATGCCGCAGACGCGTCTCTCCCAGGCCGCAATACTCAAAGAAAGAATTTGTGGCCCCTCCCGCACGAGTCGAAAGCCGCCACAGCCAGCTAATCCCAAACCCTCATTAAACTTGCAATTCTCTCCCACGTTGTTGACAGCAGCTGATCGCGAAGGCCGCCCGGTTTTGCCGGTTCTACGGCAGAGCAGGAATTTCATCAGTTCGCGACGCGACATTGGTGGCCTAAGATGGGCCTAGCCTTGGCGTTTGAATAGTTACCCAGGGCATTTTGCGAGGTTTATGGAGAAAGACCAGCAATCCTTTCCTCGGGCACTGCTCATCCTAACGTTTGGGTAAACTCTCACGTCAAGGTTTGCAGCGTTCGCACACCCATTTCAAGTTGCGCCCCGACAATTCTAGCATTGGCATCACAATTGCCAGAAGGCCCCCCTCACGTTCCTGATCACAGCCAATCTTCAACTGGTTCCGCCATCCTGAAATCCTTCAGGCTCGTTCAGTTTGTTCATGTTCAGTTGCGTTGGCTCCACGATCGGCTTGCGAACTGCAAGGAATCCCCTCATAAAACGGCCACACATGCGGGTCGACTCGGGAAAGATAGACTACCACTCGGTCGTAAAAAAAGGGGCAGGATATTCGGCACCCCATCCTGGCTATTCGGCACCCCTCTAGCTATAGCTAAGTAGGCGCGCGCCACGTAGGCCTCCGACGACCGGCGAAAAGAGCAGTCGACTTATTAGGCTAATAGGAGGCTAGTATTTAGTTGTTTTATTTACGTTAAAAAGCCCTCTATTTTGCGCGTTTCAATATTATTAAAATAAGTAGCTAAAATAGGCGTATTTAGAGCTAAATAATATAGTTAAAGTAGGTATATATAATATATAAATAAGTAGCGAAAAACAGCAACTTATATTAAAGTTATTTAGAGCCTGTAATACCCTCTAATTACTTAATTTAATATAGTTTAGCCTCCTTAACTATAGTAGTAGTCTCTATAGCCTCTGCCTCTTATAGCTTTATATCTATAAGCCTCTCGACTTCTATAGTTATTTTAAGGTTATATTTATTATTAATAAGATCCTATAGGGCGTCGGACTATATCTAAGATCTTAATAATTATAAAAGACTCTTTATAGGCGTTAGTAGCTTTAGGTAGCCCTTAGAGGAGGGGCTTTATAGTAGGGGGGTATTAGAGACTAGGATCGGGTCTTTAGCCTCGCTACGAGGCTAAGTATACTTAACTACTTTAAATCCCTTATTAGTAGCGGCGCGCGTATAACTTCGCTAGTATTTAGTACTAGGGTTATAACTATTATAAGTTTTAATAGCCTCGAGGCCTTTATAGGTTAAAGTCGCTTTACCTAGCGCTAGTAGCATAGTTAATAGTAGTAGTATTATAATAGCCTCCTCTACTACTACCTCATACTTAAATAACGAGGGGTCTTACGTAGTTAACTAGTTAGGCGCCTTCTCTAACTACTTAGGGCGGCCCTTACCTCGTACTTCCCTTAGGTTAAGTATTATTAGTTTATTATTATAGAGTAGTAGGCGTACCTAAAGCTAGTAGGGATAGATCTTTAAGAGCGGTATTAACTTATTATTAATAAGGAAGTTATAAAGTATATAGTAGTATAGTAGCTTATAGGCCTTCTTAAACCTATAGGGACTATAGTTATACTTTAGCTTCTAGAAGGAGCTAGTTTTACCCTTTATTACTAGCTTTTAAAGCTTACTAGCGAGGATAATAAGTACTTTTAGGTATATATAACGTTAGATATTCTTTAGGAGGGTATAGTAGGAGGAGGAGAGGACTTTTACCCGTTATTAACCTTCCTTAGTTATAATTATAGCCTACTAGCTAGCTTAAAATAGTACTAGCTTATTAAATATACTCTTAAGGTTACTAGTATAGTAGTAAATATATACTTTAATACTAGCGTGAGACGACTTAATAATAGAGGTAGTAACGTAGCTAAAGTAGGAGTATTTATTAACCTAATAATTAATAAGTTTTTTATACTATAGTCCTAACTAAGTATTAACTACGTAGTTAATAGTAGTAGTAGGGAAACTAGCCTTCTAAAACTTCTTAAGCCTCTAGTAATAGGTATTAGTAGTATAACTTTAGAGGATATTATTCTATGCGTTAAGAAATTCCTAGAATTTTAGGTACCTTATAACACTACTATTAGGTTCTCTTATAGCGGGTAGGAAGTATTTTTAAGTCTTTACTAGTATATTAAGATTAACGTGCTACTAGTAGAGTAGGTATAGGATAAAGTAAAATTTTAGGCTAGTATCGAGGGCTTAAAGAAGTGCTAACTTATGATCTATATATATAACTTTTAGTAGCGGAATATTTAACTCTATTAGTAACTCTACTAGCGCGTTAACTACTTACTAATAATTACTCTCTTTTTTACTACTTAAAAAGCAGGATATAACTTAGAAGGCGCGCTTACTATTAGTTATACTATATATATTAAATAATAGTATATTAAAGCAATTCGTTTTATATATTAAATCTATTAATAATACGTCGGGATATTAATAGAGAAGATTAATATTACTACGTAGTATAATAAAAAGAGTAGTAACATAGCCCTATTTATCCTAGAGGTAATAATACTAGTACTAATCGTTATTTTTAAGCTTATTAAAGAGCTACTTAATAGGGGTTTTACTACTAAGTTCTACTTTTTAATAAGTAGCGAGAAGATTTAGTATATTACGAGTAGTGATTTTTTCCGCCCCGCGGGCGCATAAGATTATTAATATCTATACTAGACGGATCCCCTCGTTCTATAGCTTTACTACCTTATCCCTATACTTAATAAGGGTCTCGTAGCGATTTTTAGCGTATATAGAAGGGTTAAAAACCGGGTAGTTATAGTAGTTATAACTACTAGCTACGATAGGCTTAAAAACCTATTTATTAACTACCTTCTTAACTATAATTTACTAGTAGTAGCTAGTATTATAAGAGGAGGATTTACGCTTCTTTAATTAGTAGGTAGAAGCAGTAAGAGCCCTCTTTTTAGCGCTATTATAACGCGCTACGTAGGTATAAGTATAAACCTCGTAGTTACCCTTCGACTATAGCAAAGATACTATAAACCTAGCCTCGTATATAGTATTATTAAGCGCTTTACGCGCTACTTATTTTAATAGGAAATAATACCCTAGAAGAGGGTAAATATACTAATATTTAATAGTTAATATAGTAGTAGTAATATAGTAGGTATATTTATCGTCGTCGTTAGACGAGGCGTACTTAATATTAACTTAGGATATCATAGGCGATAGTAAGTAGGTTCTAAATAACCTTAAATTAATAAAAATGCGTTAATACTAACGAAGTTTTATAGTAACTATAAGAAGACTAGTACTATCTTTTTTAGCTAGGCCCGCCTGCAAAAGTCCGATTGCGGAGGTTAGAACTTAGCTGTGGCTAGAGGGGTGCCGAATAGCTAGGATGGGGTGCTGAATATCCTGCCCCTAAAAAAAATAAGCCGCTTTTAAGGAACTCTTCTGAGAATAGTTAGAGTATATAGCCTACTCCTTTTAGAAAGAAAATATGAGTAAATATCTCCAAAGTAATTTAAGTTTTAAGAAATATAAATTACTTTTCTTAAGAAGTAATCACTAGAGAAAGAAGTAATCAAAAACTTAATATTTGTTATAAAGACCGGCTATCTTTGTTTACGACGAAGTGGCTATGTAGAATTTTAACTACTGGGGCACTAGGACCCTCGCCCTGCTTAACCGTCTTCACTACCTAACCAGCGGCCTCCTGTGAGCTGCAAGCCTGCACCTCGCTTTTGAGCGCTGAAGCAGCCGCTGCAGTGCACCTTGCGCCGAAAGGTCTCAACCTACGAGAGTTGGTGTGCAGACATGAAGATGGCCAACGTGGCTCCAGTCAATTGAATCCCCAGGACTTCTGCATTTGCCATTTGATCGCCCGGCCCAGCGCCCTGGGCCGTTAACCGCTGGCGCCGTTGTCAGTTCTGACTGGCGTTAAGCAGCCCATTCAACGCTCGCCAAAGGGCCGTCTTTGTGGTATAGAATTCCAACCCATCATCCATACAGACGCCTTGCTCCAATTGCAAGCGGATAGAGCAAGCGCTGCTGTTCTAGTTCAAAGCCACGAACTCGGCAGCTGGGGCCACGCCTTGGACGACATGTGCATTGGCGGACCTGGAACTGCATAAAGACGTCTCGCTGTTTTGAATCATATGAACAACTCATGCTGCTCATCTGTAAATTTACTCAGATTGGGAACCGTTGATCGGACCTCCTCCGTACCGGCTTCGGTTCGTTGGCGCCTCCCTCTTAAAAAGGCAACACGCTCGAGGATGTTCTTTTTCATCCACGGACAAATTGCTGATTACCTCGATCCTCCGAAGGTCCATTGCTTCATGCCACTGTGCGGAAGAGCGGGCAAAGACTTCTGCAAGCTATTCTATGGAGCTAACAAGATAAGGTCCAGAGAGTCATCCACCTTGTTTCAAGCCTCACTGGAATGCTGGTCTGCCGGATGAGACGAATGATACAGGTCTGTGAAGGTGTGCTTCAACCCTATTGTGAGGGAGCACCGTCGTTCAGCTGGAATCACAGCATGCGACACGAAGATGGGCGTAATCTTTGACCGGATGCTTGCGAAGCGGTGGAAGATCGTAAACTTGAGCGACCATCTCATACAGCCCATCTCATTACGGATGTCAGAATTCATATCTGTTTTTTAGGGAGATCGATGGCTTGAGGTCAACGTCAGTCGACATCATACTGTCCTAAGGGACAAGAGACATGTCTTTTGTGCTCGAAACTTCGATGCTTCTCAGACGATAGTCCAGCTTCGGCAGCAGCCTTGTGAGATTGGGCGACTTTATTGCTGTCATCGGTGCGATTGGATCAGGCCCGGACCGAAGGAGACTGACTTGGTCACTGTTCTTGGCTTCGTCAGTTTTCTGCCTTCAAACCGGCATTGAGTGCGGACTTGCCGAACCACATTCAACTCGAGGAGAGCTTCTGTAAGGAGACGCCCGGCGTTACTCAGTGGTCTCTCGAGCCTCCTCGGGCAAGATTTATCACTATCAATGTCTAATAGTGCCCAGGTCAATTAGAAGCCACCTCGACGAATTTGAAGAAGAACGGTATTCAGGCCTTGTCTCAATTGGCATGCTCGTCATGCCACAAGTCTCCGGTAAAAGCAAGCAAGCAACCAAACTCTGCAACCAGACTTTTCCAGGAGCCGATGCGCTGTTTCGCTCCTATTCAAGACGTCAGCCAATGCCACTTTTTCACAGGCTTCACGATAAAATTTCTACGATACCACAAGCAGTCCTATACACTCTGTCGTAGAACATGAAGATAGAGTGACCCGGTAGCATTCTCAGATGCAATCGCGTTATGGTGAAGTTTTCTTCGCGAAACGAGAGGCGAAGCCGCTGGCACCGCTGCCCTCGGTCTTGTCGGAAGGAAACCATCTCTTGCACGGTCAGTCATTCCTCGAAGGCTTATGCTCAAGCAGACTGCCTGCCCTATGACGACCTGCTTCGCCAAGGCCTCACCTTAAGAAGCAACCCCTCCCACTAAACCGTTCTGGAGTTGGTCCTCGCATTGCCCAGACCAGCCATGCCGTAGGGCTGAGGAGCTCTCGATCCAGAAATCCCGCTGCGCACCCAGGGTCGCTGACTATGCTTCGACCGACGACATTCAGCCAATCAAGTGGTGGGTCTTGGTGAGCATCGTATACCAGACCAATGACCCCCCCTGGACCAGTCTACGAGTGACTCTCGTCACAAAACTCACTCTATCCCAGGGTCCTGAATCCTCCCGTCTTCCCTTGTAACGCTGGCCGAAGGCTGCAAGCAGCGCCTTGGACGGAGGATATGGTCTGTCTCAACCGCCCTCATTCACCACGAACTAAGTCACATTGATGGAAACCCTCGTGCAAAGACCAACCAGCTAATCTGGACGACGACGTGATGCAGACTGGTATTCAATCAGATAAAACTTGCCAGAATGAGTACATCGTCGGAGGAATAGGGATGGGGGTGTAAGCAGCAAAAGGCAGCTGACGTGCGCATGGTCGTGTCTCCCCTCCCACCGTGGCGACCACCATTCCACGCGTCGAGTCGAGCCCCGTTCCTCCGCCTCCAGCATGCGGCTTGCCTTTCTCCTCACGATCTCACTTACATCCTTCCTTCGTCTCTCTCTTAATCTCGCGGAACAAAAGACGTCTATCATGCATGACAGATGGCCGGCGTGGTCCATCGATCGGCGAACACACAGAGAAACCTTCGATCTCCGCTCGCACCCTCTCTCTCTCTCTTCACACCACACTCCGTTCTCCTTCCTTCATTATTCTTAATCCTTACTCGCTGGTTTCTCCAGAAACTCCACAACAGGTTTGCTGATCAAGATCCTGCAAGCCACCGCCATGAAGACTAGGTCCCCCCGACCCCGTGAGCGGCATGCAACACGGCAGCCATCATCTGTGACTAGAATGAGGGAAAGACTTGTATACCATACCATACGAAGCTCATTCTGGAGCTGGGTCCGCTCATGTTGTTCCAACGCCAAGGAAGAGGCATGATCTCATAGAGACTAAACAACATGTCCACGTTGCTGACCCGCTCAGCAAGCTCACGGATTACAGACCTATCCATCACGGCAGATCCATCAGCCAGCCACCTGCCATTCTCCACCCACTTGAAAATCGCTCATCACAGCATCTATACCGCGCCATCGTCAAGACGCAGCTACACCCATCCTCCTGTTCCGGTATATGATGGTCCACGACTTCCCAACGACAGCACCCAACCAACACAAGACACCATCTACTGCCTCGTCCGCGTCCGTAATCGGGCGGCCGGTGGTTGGGGTTTTCGTGGCATGTTCCGAAATATGACGTGAGATCGTTGGTAAACCAGAGGAGCGGGGAGGGGCACATCATGAACAGGCAGGGGGGCATGGGAGGAGGGGGAGGCGGGCCAAGGGCCCTTTTTTAGAGTTGAGAGAAAGGAAAGAAACCCATACATGTCCAGGTACAACTGCGACGTTGCGGCGCGGAAGAGCTCTCTTCCTGCTTCGCCCGCACCCGCTAAGATTGCGATGCGTCCATCCGTCGTCTTTGACGTCCCCACAAGCTCCTTCCCTTCTCCTCCTCCTCCTCCTCCTTCTCCATCATCCTTCATCATCCTCACGCGAGTGATGGCAGAAGTCCCCGTTCGTGCAGCACAGACGCCGGCAGGAGGAAAGCGGTCCTCGGCCCCGAGACGAGGCCGTTTCACAGCTCGCTTTTCGCGAAGGATGCTCTCCAGTGTGTAAGCAGCCCGGTAATTCCCTCGAGCCATGGGCAGCGGAAGCGGGATGGAAAGGAATATCGTCAGTCTGGGTGTGGATGACACGGTGAGTCACCCCCGAAATCACGCTGGTGTTGCGGATGCGGTCTGTCTTGACCGAAGTTGTGGATTCCGCAATCCGCAGGAACGTCTGTGATGCATGTGTATGTGAATGTTGACAGTCATCGAGATGGAGGCACCTTGGGTGGGTATCATGACTGGCGCCGAAAGAGGGAATGGCTGCTCGCAATTCATTGCCGCGTCTGTGGTCAACTTGAGAATCTGTAACGCAACGCGAATGCCTCTCGTCACTCGCAGATTTTCTGGAAGTACCCTCAAACCGTAAGACTTAGGTACCCCAGACTCAGATCATGCATCTACAACTAAGCAATGTCTCTGAGTAGCGAGTCTTGCGCAATGTTCATCAGCCTTGGCTCGTAGGCAGCAGTCCCACACGTCAAAGACGCACCGAAAGTGTCTTACCCTCGAGACTGACCAGCGACAGTGGCGCGCCTGTGTCGTGGTCTTGGGAGACTTGCGCCTTGGTGTTCCAGCCGTAGGCGTCGACGTCGAAAATGTTATCAGACTTTCGGTGCAGACCAGAGTCTCAAGCAAAAGCGCACATCGTTCAGGAGACATGCTGGGTTGATAGCTCGCGAGAGCCCGACTTTGCTTCCATTTTCAAAGTCGTACTGTCCCCGACTTACACACACAAACCACCCTTTGAAACACATACACCTCATCAATGCGACCCGAACCCAGCTTGGATAGTCGAACACAAATCGACTTTGTCATAATCGTGAGTCATGATGCGTGAGAATTCAAGAGGAAAAAGAAACAAAACAAGTGACCAATCATGCCCTGCCTTTTCAACCGCCGCCCAAACCGGAATTGCACACTCGCCGTCTTCGATACTCAAGTACAAGATTGACCAAACAGTACAAGATGTTCCAGAACCCCCTCCCATACGTAAGGCCCGTGGGCAAACAAAACAACGAAGATATGAAAGGAGTAAGAGGAGCTATGATATCTGAAATACTGTAAATGAGAACCTCCGAATTAAGATTGTGTGCCCATCCCTTTTCGTCCGTCGGGATGCTGAGAAAGCCCTGGTCTAAAACCGCCCTACTCCTCGACACGCGAGGATATAAACGCTCGCTCTGTATGGACAGCCCATATTACACCCCACCGGTTCTTACCTGTGAGCACGGCTCGTTATTTCTCAATACCGTTTCTCTTCTGGCAGGACGTTTTCGCCGTAGAAGCCGCCGTGATCATCATCATCGCCAGATGCCGCGCAGGCAAGACAAACACCACCGCCGTAAACCCTTGTGTGGCGCTTCCAGCCGGCTCCGCTGTCATCGAACCTAGAAATGATTTCGCCTTGCACTTGAATCTTTCGAAAAGTTCCGTCCTCAAGGATCTCTCCATGAATTGGTGGAGGTCCAGGGAGTATGGGTGATGCAGGTGGGTAAGAGGAGGGAGAGAAGGCAACATTGGCTTCATCATGCTCAGGACCAGTTGTTGGCGTTGGTACGCCGATGGACATCGTCTTGGTGTAAGATCGCCGTCGGGTCGTCGGTGACGACCGTGTCGCCTGACTAGTTTGTGTCCCCGTTGTTGTCCCCATCTCCTTTTCTATGGATGACATGTAATCAGGGTTGGGCTGTTCGAAGAATGAAGCGTCAAGCTCCGGCGCCGTACCAGTGAAGCTCCTGCGGCGGTCATCGTAGGTGAAAACCGATGGAGACAGCTCTGGAGCCGTCAGCGGTGGGGGAGGCGGAGGCCTTGACAGCTCAAATCTTGTCCGCCTAAGCTCGGAAAGCTTTCCTGGGCCAAACATGTTGCCCGTCGATTGTACGTGTTCGCTAGGCTCATTTTCGTCCCCCCCTTCTGCGATTTTCTCATTTTCAGCCGTGACAGCAGCATCTGGGCTTGATTTTCTGCTGAAAGTGTCCTGCTCAGTCATAGCATTACTGCTGACCCCACGTGACCTTTCTGTCATGGCCCAAACCTGGTCGTGAAAGAAGTGGTGGTGAAGTTGTTGCTGACTGACCAAATAGCCAAGACGGTCACGGACTTGTCCCTGTTGTCGAGACTTGTTGATCTCCGCTTTGCTCGACTTTGACCAGAAGACAACATGGAGGAAGACGATGAGAAGGGACAAGATGCTGAGACCAGTGAGACCAGCACATATATGGGAAGCTGAGATGTGGTAAGTCGACGACGGCTCTTCTGAGGCCAACTCAGCGTGCGTGACGGCGGGCATAGCTGCGTAAAGGGTCGATTATGGCAAGTGATTAGGTTTGGTTGGTTGCAATCGGGGAGTCAATCCTCTCCTCTGTAAAGGTAGAGGAACCTTCGTCAGTGGGCTTGGAATGCGGTGTGGTGGCACGTCTGGGGTATGCCTGTGTCTGGCGTCTAGGCCAAGACCTAACCGTGGCTTGCGAGTAAGGAGACGGTGCTGCTGAACATAAGCGACTAGGGGGTTGGGATGGTGGGCCTCGGCCGCCGCATCTGCCGTAAGTCGGATGGAAGGGTGCCGAGAAAAGCTCCGGGTTGGACGGCTCTCTTTGCGTATTCAAGGGCTGTTATTGAGGGGCGAGAGTTGGGTGCTGTCGAAGGGAAGAAAGCAAGGAAGACGGATTCCGAGCATCTATAGGGACGGGAGTTGTGAGTTTTTGAAGGTGCTATTTCGAGAGGATGCCGCGCGCTAGGGTTGGCGCGAGGCTCACTGTGCCGCGAGCTTTGAAACCCACGAGCAGAGTGCGTGCGTGAATGGTCTCAGTTGTCGCGGCGAGCGACTACACCCAATAATTATATAAGACAGCGAACTCACAAGACGGATTCCGAAGTCTCAAGGGTTTCCTAGCTGAAAGGAGTCGGACGTACGGTTCCACGCCTGGCGGATGCAGGTCGTACAGGCGAAGGATGAGACAACGGAGTGATGTTTTTTTGCCCTGTGTGTGTAGTGTTTCCAAACGACGAGAGCTTCGTCTGTCAGTAACGAAGGCAAGATTCCTTGGTACCGGAGGTGACAACCCAACAATTAAATGAGGACTGAATGACGGACCAGGGACTGTAATCGCAGACGCAGCAGCGGTGGAGTAGCAGAATTACGGGCAAGATGGGAAGGATACCGTATCATATATATAGACACGACGTCGATGCGCCATGTCGCGAAAGACGAGGCACAATGGGGTCAACTCGCAAGCACAAAGCATCGCCAGATCTCGGCAGGGAAAGGGCTGTTAGAAGGAATGAGATTATAGATCAAAATGAAGGGGTTCGAGGCCACGGAGGAGGGTGTGCGGCAGCAGGGAGGTGTGTGGCGAGTTGACGGACGGCATCCTTGGCCTTGGCTGGCGCGGAATAAAGGTTGCCCATCCCAGGGTTCCTGTTTTCATCGCGCCGGCTTCATCTTCAGTCAGCCTCTGTCTCTTGAAAATCGAATGGCTGAGAGCTCAGAGCACACCAATGACACTAGTCAGGGCCCACGGGCAGCCATCGTCGGTCATCTGTCACGATGGCGACGACGCTGGCCTTGTCGCTTGCTTGTTCTGCCGCAAGGCGGCGGCTGCGGAGGTGTGTGATTAACAGCTTCGACTGGCCGTCCTGAAAGCTGGAGTCGCCTCCAAGTCAAGCCGTGTTGCAGAAGCGGGCGTGTATGGGGTGTTCCTGGGTGCGCATACTGCGTACAGGCATAGGATGGGGAGACGCCAGATACTCTGAAAATGCGGTCATCATGTATGTTGGAACGCGATTGATTTTGCTGTCTGGGTTGGGTAGGCAGGAAAACGCCCGTTGGCCCCCTATGCCGCACGCTCTCAGTGTACTCTGTACGGGCTGGAGAGCGACTGCGTCAGCACCAAAGTCGGTAAGGAAGGTAATGTCGCCCGGGCGCGCCTCTGATAAGGACAGGCCACGATGAGTGGGACAGAGAACGAGAAATCAGAGGGATACCTAGCAAAGGCGGTGTAGAGTTCCCAATTCTTGACAGCAGATTTGAGAGTGACAGGGCGCCGCGGATTGGAATAGCTCGGACTCTTTTTTCCTGTTCGCTGCAATCTAAGCCATGTTCTTTGGACGGACAGCGACATTTGGGGTCGATTTTTTTCTCGAAACAACGCCAGGGGGATTGCCAAGAGCAGATCCCTGTCTTTCAGCCCAGCAGGATCCTCTTTCGACTGACCCCGTCCGTGGCCGTCCGCAGCAGGTCGACAAGACCAGCTGGTCTGGGGCCCGGGCTTGGTCTTAGTGCGGTCGTGTAAGTCGGCGAACGTGGATTTTAGAAAAGACGGCCCACCAAATGAGGCGCGCATTCTGCTTCGACGGCTCTGGTATGACAAAGCACTGCGCAAGCTTTCACGAAGAATTGCGACACGGCCGAGGCCTTGAGCGGACAGACTGAGCAGGCTGATTTTCAGCGCGCTACGACAACAGCAAGTTCTTTTGCAAATTGATGGCGACAATCGGTACGTTGCACATGATGGGAGTGACAAGCAGCATCGTGGTAGCCGGGCAACTGATGCTGACCTATCCACCCGTATCTTGACCTGCGGAATGGAGACAATGTCGATAACCCACAGTGGCGGCTCGGTGATTTGTTTCGTTGCTGTTATATTCGGCTGATGACCGTGAAGTGAGGGTCCCTGGATTCCTTGGTGCAGCGATGTCGCAAACGCAAACGAGGAAAGACAGCGGGGACCTAGGACGTTTGTCGCAAAACGAGTTAGCGTGGGCGAGTGGAACGGAGGACCTGTTCAGCTGAGGTGAGCCCTACAGCCACGCCATCTGGAATCCCTGCCCTGTCTAGTGTCGCAAACGCAAGTACCATAATTGCGAGCCTGTTCCTCTTCTAGGCCATTTCCATCGAACGATTGGCTCGTCAGCCAGCCCTGTGATGCCGATCGATGTATGCCCATTGAGAAGATGCTCACTTGGGAGAGCGCGTCTCGGGGCAGCGAAGGATGGCGATGTACAGTGGAGGATGTGTGCGTTGGCGAAAACATGGGCTTTCGGAAGCTGGAATCGGCTTAATTATCAGCAGACGAGACGTCTTCACCGTTGAGGTGTAAGACGGCACGTTGGGGCCAATGTGTTGCCGAAAGTCGGCATGCCGATTGAGGTCGTAATGAACAAAGGACTTGGCAGCCGGTCCCGAATGTGCATGACATGGTGCATGAGCAAGTACCGGGACCTGACGAGTGTGTGTGATGCAAGATTGCAACGAAGCGGCTGCGAAGAGGCGCGCTTGAGGGTTAAGCGACGGTGGCCGTGGGCGGTCTCGGAAGCAAATGATAGGTTCTCAGTTGTGTAAAACGTTTGTTGCTCACCGTAGCGAGAATTACGGATCAGAAGAGATCGCCGTAAGTTGAACCGAATAGGCCAAGGGTATCTGACATGGCGGGGTTGTGTCCCATGTTGACAGTAAGTTATCGGCGACTTGATCGACGGACGAACATGGCAGAGGCGTTTGTTTCCGAAGTCTTGATTGGGCCAGGCTGACTGGGACACGACAGGTTGTTCCTGTAGTCATCAAAAGATCGAAGACTTTGGAGAAGCCAATCTGGAGATGGCTGGCAAGCATCGCCGAGATCCTTACTGGATCCTTACTGAGGTAAGGCAAGTGAAGGAAGAAGCATTCCCACATCAAGGTGTGGGATCAGACGGCTGAGGAGGGGTTGATGGGCCGAGATCGACGAGGCAGAGGCGAACTGGCGTAGCGACGCGGAGAAGAAGAGAAAGAGAGCCCGAGCGCGCGCGCGAGAAAGAGGGAGAGAGACGACGGGCGAGAAGAGAGGCTGAGGTCAAGAGGCGGACTGGAGCAGAAGAAGAGTTGGACCAGCCAGAGCAGCCAGCATGCGCCAAACCAGAACTAGACGCAGATGGTGTGGAATGCGGTAAAGTGTGGTGGTGTGCACCGGCTGGCTGGTTGGTTGGTTGGATTGAGCATGATGCAGTTCAGTTGGCGATGCACGGCAAGGTGTTTTTGTTCTTCCTTTCCATTTTTCAGCTGCTGTGGTCTCCCTGAGTCGATCGTATGGTAAGTTCCTCAGGTAGCTCATATGTCGCGACTGCCCGCTTTGAGAACGGAAACCACTGTCATCAGAAGGCGTACTGAGAGCCAGAGTCATTCGCCCTTTCCTGGAAATATTCAGCCACTCCAGGTCTCTCCCTCCCCCCTCTTTCCCTCCCGGTTCCCGTCATGTCCCTTGTATCCCTCTCCTCACCTCCCCCTCCTGCCTGTCGTCAACAACACAACCACGATTGCTTCCATTTTTGGCAGGCGAGGAGAGCCCCCAAACATGGGATGAGCGGTCGTCCAATCGTTGAGACATGGGACCCACCCGTCCCGACGAGAATCAAGGAGCTGCAGGCGATCACCCGCGTGTATTTTCAGCGCCTGCACGAGTGTCGTGTCTCTGCAACGTCAATGGCGACTTCCCAAAGATATGACTTGTCGTCAGAGGCAAGACGTCTCACTCGCTACGCCATGACTTTACCTACAGCCAGGTACAGAGTAAGGTAGACACCTCGGTCCAGTCGGTCTTGACTCGCACCTGCCGATTCCTGCCGTGCTTGATCATCCACGGATGGAGAATTTCTGAGACCCAGAACCCGTGATCTCCACTGCATCTGAGATGAGAATGTCACTACTGCCTGCCACCCACATGCACCATCGAGGTCGAGGTACTTAGAACCAGCATCTACAAGCAAATGATGGGAGGTAGTGGCTACAGTACCCCAGAGCCAAGGCGCCAACAACCAGGGCATCTCAATCGAGACGTCGATGTCTTGGATCGTCCATTGGTCATCGAAGGGTCTTGGTTATTGGAGGCCTTCCGGGCGGGTTATTCCCGCGACAATCACTTCCTCTCCTCTGGCCCCTCCTGGCCGTGTTTAGACGACGGCAGCGCGGCTGGCTCTCGCATCCGCATTTATACTACAGTTGCAGTCACAGTTGCGTTTGCATTTGCAGTTTGCCGTGTTGCACTTCAGCCTCCAAGCAAAACGACACCGCATTTCGGCCTCTGAATGAACATCACCTCCGAATGTGTCGAAGGAGTACATTGCCCTACATGAAAGCCGACCACTCGTCTGCATCCCCTCGACTCCGACGGCCGCACATCCTCGACACAGCCACACACCCGGACCCGCAGCCTCTCCAATTACGCCGTCCTTGTCCGCTGCCTCGAAAACGTTCTCTCTCAGCATGGCTGGTCGCCAACATTATGGTAGCGGGTCACTTGGTAGTAGTGACGACCTACGTGCGCCCATTTCTTCTGCCTGTTGGCCAGATAGAGACAGGATTGCCAGTCTCGGCCAACTCAGCATCAATGATGTGCTCTTCGGTTGGCCTGCGCTTCCAAGACGGCGACTCCGCATACGGTCCGAAAAACCTTGGCACGTTGGTGGTATCTACGCAAGACCCCAATCCCTCTCCTCCGAGAACGACCGCCGAGCCACGGGTCCGACGCAGCGCCAGCGGGAACTTGGCTTCTGTTCCTCCTCACGTCCGGTACAGCATCTCGACACTTTTCTAACAATCTGCGCAACCTGCCGGCATTGCTTATTCTCTGTCCGTGCTGCCTTCGAAGGTTGCCATCGTTTTTCGCCCAGCCATGCTGCGCAAGTCATCAAGTTGTCATTCCATTGACGCACATACGAGACCAGGAAGGGTACGGAAAGAAAACCCACCCATATCAATCGCCCCCTTATGAATCCCTCTATCGCCACTTATGGCAGGCGTCGTCACTTTCTACTTGTCGGGCCAGTCGGGACTCACATTTTCCACCAAGACTAAACCTACAATTCATTCCTCTATTTTGCAGTCGGCTGAACAATGATTCCCGTCATGGTCTGCAGCGGCCGACATTCCAGATGTGCCTGCATCGACGATGAGTCTGTTTAGCTGACTGCTTCTCCGTGCCAGACGGAACCCGCACAGAGTTGAATACGAATTGGGCCAGACATAACGGCCTTTCTCTTCGTCAAAGTTGCCCGCATGCAGCCCACACGCAAACACCACCAGAAGGCCCAGAATAGAGCTGGCCCCTTTTGACGTGCAGGGAACACAACATGGGGCTGGGGCTTGCATCGAACAACAAGGACGTTCCAGACTACTTCGGTACCACCTTACATCAATCTCGTATGCGTACTGTACACCAGGGAGGAGGCGATGCAGGACAGGCCGCTGTATCCTCTTCACCACACATGCTACCTTCCAGCGGCACGTTTTAATGCCTCAAGGTGCCTAGGGATCTGCGACGAGAAGATTTGCCGTTGTTGGCCGCATTCACGCATGGTCCCTCGTCCAAGTGCTTACCCTAGCCGTTGTCATCCCATTTTTACCTCGAGATGCAGTGCATATCACGCACAGTTCCATGCATGAAATCTGTGTCTTCCACATGTGTCATCCCCAACTTCGACGACGTCCCGTCCAAGCCTCCCTTCAAGCACACAGTCAATGGACTAAAGACGTCAGTCCTCGTGGGCGCCCGTCTACCCCGGCCAGTCACGCTGCATCACCCACAGCCGACCTGCTCGCCTTGCAACCAACCTTCAACCGTCAACCTCGCTCCGCGCCCGCGTCCGCGCCCAGCCTCCATGATGTAATGTCATTCAGGGACCCCTCGTTCCCTTTCAGCCTTACGAATATCCGCTGTCTTTCTTACTTGCCCGTCCACGGTGCCTCGTCAGCATGTTAATCGTCCCACATTCACTAGCGTCCTCATACCCCTAGATCATTGGCTGACGAGTGACAACGGATTACCTTGCCAGCAGCGGACAAAGCGTGGCCGTCTAAATGTTTCTGCAGGTTGATCAGGCTCGTTCGGATTACCTCACGCCTTTGTCATTCAGTCATGCCATCGCAGCTCGGTATGCCTAGGGGAACATTGCTTCAGGACCCTCCTAGCCGCTTCTTTCTGTCCTCGGCGATTTGACAACTGCTTGGATCTTATGCGTCCGCGCCCTTCAACCCCATGAAGCCGCTAGTCAGAAGCTGCCGCGCCAAGTCGTCGAATTTTCCGTGCCGACTATGCCTGACCAGTAAGCGTGTTATATCACGAAAACGACCGAAAGAGCAGGAAATTCTACATTCGCCTTTGCCACTCATACGGTGAGAAACTAGACTGTAATGTTTCCTTGTTGGAACCTCGAACACCTCCAACCCGAGCTTTGGTAACTCACGAGGCTCAGGCAGGCATCACCAACTCGCATTTCTCGGAACACTACCCTCAACGTGAGAGGCCAACTTACGAACTCTTCAGTCTTGGCTTCGCTGCATACTCGATGACCTCGATCCTAGCCCCTCGGCGTTTGACCAGGATTTAAAAGTCCCTTCTGGTTTCCGTGCGACATTCGGCTGATGATTCATGCCAAGCTTACCTCCAGTCTGCCAATGTGACCTCCCCGGTCATCGTTCTTAGGTAAGGCGGGCTTTTTAAATCAAAGTCAACAACACGGGATCTGGGCTTTGAAAGCCAAATTTCGGTGAGCTTAACGTCGCTGCTTAGGTTGGCGAGCAGCGGCATCCACAAATCCAGTTGGATGCCGGCGCCCAGCTTACATCACAATCCCTCGACCTCGAGTCAGCTGGAAGCGGATCCTGGATTCAGGAGGCTCCTCTTGATCCCGCAGTATCATCATCACCCTCATCAGCATCATCAGCCCCGTTGAGCTGCTCAGGCCTCACCGCGACTTTACAACTCGACCCCCTTCACGACCGCCGTAGAAACGGTGCGCATCCGGCGCAGGCACAAACCACAGGCTTGTCTGTCAGACGGAATACTCCCGCGACGCCAAAATACTGATTTTCTTTTTCGTCTTCGCCCATGGCTAAGCTTACTTGCACTTGCGTCCGCCTCTATCTCCCGAAATGTCCATCTCGCATCACTTCCCGGAACGGGCGACGCCCGATGCCCAGAAGTAGTGATATTTCCTCACAAAGTCTCACCCATACGCGGGACCGACGGCTCGGAGATCACGCTTTCTTCCGCCTCCGCCGCATCCAGTACGCGGAGGCGTGTGACGCGGCTGACTGACTGAACCGAGAAGAGGCCGTCAGCCAGCCTCATCATTGACCAGGCTGCTCGTTTCGGAAGTTCGATGTTGGGCGATGATTCACTGGCCGTCGCGATGCTCACGAGAATAGCGAATCGGGTACTTCTTCCAGGCGTGTGTCGTCTGACAAGAAGATGGCAGGTCACCCGGGGATCAAGGGCGGTCCATGGAGACGCGTCTTTGCATGTGCGCGAAGAAACAACTGTACCTCGCGTCGAGTCCAGCCTCAGATGTGCGTCCGCACAAGTGATGTAGCTAGCACTCGCGTTGGCGTGATGTGGCCAGTCAGCGTGGGAATGGACGACCAAGCTCCAGCGACAGCATCGCAAATATCACGAGGAACATCTGCGAAGAAAGCGAATTCCGTATCGTGCGAGGTGCATGATCAAAGTCTCATCAATTGCGGTGTATCTCCCGCCAGGCATTAAAAGACTAGCCAGACGAATATCGAATCCCACCAATGCTGATTCCCTCGACCCACACAAATCCCTCGCTCTAACATTGTTGCCTCCAACGCCATCAAGGGTAAAAAAGTAAAGAATTTCAAAGCAAGATCGCCTGCCGATTCTCCTAAAAGCCACGTTTTGTCGTCGTGAACATGGGTGAGAAAACCCATGAGAAACCATCCCCTGACCCGCCCCGTTTCCCCCGGGCGGGGGACTTGCTCTGTACATGCAACATCCAGAAATCCAGAGGGATACATACCCTTCCAACTTTCTCAAATCACGCTCAGTAAGCACGCATCGTGGGCATTCTACACTCCGCCGATGCCGATGCCCAGACTCATGCCCAGATCCATGCCATCGGAAACGGGACCGTCGTCAGGTAGATCGCGATCTTCTTCCAGGACCGTAAGTAGGTTGTCCAAGTTCGCGTCGAGGTTCTCCGTGTCAGCGGCGTCTAGGCACTTCCGAAGCAGCCGGCGGTACTTGTCAATATTCTCTCCTGTGCCGACCATGCTGAGCGCCTCGACGTAGTCGCTCTCGGACTGCCGTTGTTCCGAAAGCATAGCTTGCAGCTGACGCGCCAGCGACAGTCGATCCTCGTAGCTGGCTTCATTGACGTTGCCGTTGAGCGTGCTGATCTCCTGGTCGACGGCCTGCTGGACGTGCAGGCGGTTCTGGTGGGTGATGAGGGACATGACCTGGTGTTTGGCAAGGTTTGCCTCGCTCATGATTTGCGACGCACCGTCGTCAGCTTCGAGCTGGGCTTCCAGCTCTGCCATTTGTTGGCGTACGGCGGAGAGTTCTGCTTGTGTATTTGAGAGGATGCGACGTGCTTCCTTTTCTGCCAAATCCTTTTGGCGTATCTCTTCGTCGTAACTACCGGCGAGGTCTTGGAACTTTTCCATGATGAGCGGTGTGAGCCGTGATTGCACGGTGTTGGCGGCTTCGGAGTTGAACGAGGCGAGGGCGAGCTTCTTGCTGCTTGCTGTTCTTTCGGGCATGGCATCCCTGAACGAGACGTGCCTTTGGGAGTCTGGTGCGAACGGAGAGGATGACCGCTGTGGGCCGCGTTCCTTCTTCGTCGCGTTGAGCTGAGCGATGAGATCTTCCGCTCTGATGCCCTCGTGATTGGGGATGTTGGTAGACGCCTGGCGGCCGAGGAGTGCTCTGATGCATTTCCTCGCGTTCCGCTGCGCTGCCAGGTGGAGGGCGGTGTTACCTTCATTGTCCTGGGCGTCGATGAGTTGTTGTACGTAGGCTGGTTCGTGTGTTTCTTGGAGTTTGTTTAGGATGTTGTCCAAGTAGTACCTTGAACATGAATGGCTGACTACCCTGCCATTCTTCATCACCGCAGCATGATGAATGACTGTGCTCCCTGAGTGGTCTCGCGCGTCGACAGTATCGAAGAGCTCCTTCATCACCGCTGGGAAAGTCTGCTTCTCGTAGCAGTTTGTAAAGTGAACCGACCGCATGAAGGGGGTCTCCCCCCTGACGTTCTGGACTGCCAGACTGGCGCCGAACCGGCGGAGTTGTTTTATCACATCAACGTCACCCATCGCTGACGCCCAATGTATTGCGGTATGCTCCTCCGAGTCGATGATCCAGTTTGGTTGGAAGTTTGGGGGCGGCTCAGGACGGTATGCAGGCTTCTCGTTTCTAGAGAGAAGGAAGTAGTCTAGAAGCTCGTCTCCATAAACAGAGTGCTGCTGCTGTGTCATATCCTGGATGGCCTCTTCCCTCTTCCTCTTCCTGTGACCGGTCGAGTAATGCGACATATCGAAGCGATCGTCGTCTCCCATGTACGAGGCTGAGGCGACCGTCAGGTTGTCAGGGGTATCATCTTCGTTCCCCAGGCCGTCAACTGCCTCGTATTCCTCGGGTTGTGTTGTGCCTTGCATTGAGCTGTTAGCAGAGGGCTGGGCCGGCGGTTGCTGCTGGAAGGTCGTACTGGGCCATTTAGGCACTGCGGGCTTCTTTGGCGCCTTGGGTTTGCTAGTATGTCGCGGGGCCGGGGGAGGACTCTGGTTGCCCGGGACATATTCGAAGATGAGACGGAGGCGGTCGTAAACGTTGTTGCGCTGGGCAAGAGCAACACCTTTTTCGAGGGGGATCCATGTGCCCTGATATTTTCCATATCCTCCCTGGATCTTCTCGTGCTTCTCCTTCTGGACCTCTCGTTCTAGGATACGTGTTCGAGCGGGCTTATCGAACCCGGCGGCCTTTAGAATATGTGTCGCATTGATCCAGTCATCCTGCCGTCTTCGCATGACATGTTCTTTGAGGTCGTCTCCGAACTGGAATTCATAAACGGGGATCTGGTAGAGACTTCTGTTAGCAACTGGAGCTTGGCCATGACCGAGTGGCCTAAGTAAAGAGGTGCGTCGTTTTGCATGACTATTGGGGACGAGGCTGCCCCTAGAGGGGCAGAATCAACCGCCCGATGAAATGCAGCATCGTGGGTTTCTGACATAGTGTGGCCCCGACTTGCGAAGTTACTTACACCGCTGTAGGTAGCGCTGTAAACACCGGGGAGCGCATTGCCCTTGACCATCGTCAACTTCGTGGAGCAAGGGACAGGCCCTGCTTTCTCGGCGTAAGCGGTTCAGGAAGCAGTTTGGCAGGTTTCGTTGTGGATCGCGACGATAAGCACGGGCAGTAAGGAGGTAATTAAAGAGATCGTATGGCGCTTGATTGGGCGAGAAGGCGCTGGCGAGGGTTCAGTGAGGCTTGTCCTGAGGTTCTGGGCCGGATTCACGGATTTTCTTTCACCAGATTCGAGTGGATGCTCTTTCTTGGACGGGGGGTTAGAAGAGGACGCGAAAGTCGCGGCTCGGACGCGCCTTTACGCGAAGACAATTAAACGCCGGGGCCTCAAGCGTGAAGCAAGCACGGTGTTGTTGTGGCCCGAGCGCTCTCCCTTAGGGGAAGCGTGGGGCACCTCGTTGGCCTTCCTCCGAGCCATAAGGCGTAGGTCACGTGTCAGCTTCGGAATGAGGGGGTCCAAGCTTAGCATTTCTTTCAGCCCGTTGTCTTAGTCATCCCTAAAGGTGGAGACAGATTCCCTTTGTAGGCAGCTGTTTCTGCCAGCTGAAAGATGACAACATCTCACATCTTTCATCCAGCGTTGTAGTCGACAATCTCTTGGCATCGGAAAATTACATGTCGGAAGTTCAAAATAATACCGAATGAACACATCTTTGACGTCTGGCGGACCTGCTGAACTGAAGAAAAAGAAAACTTCCTCTGTTGTTTCTGTCGTCTGTCATCCGTTGTCCCCCAACGTCCAGACCCCCCCATCTGCAGGGGAAAAGGAGGACTGACTGGCATTATCGCCAACGAAGCAAACTTTCCTTCTGCAGGCTGCAGTTTGTCAGCTCGGACTTTTCTTTTGGGCTAAAAAATAACTCCTGAATCCTCTCTTGAGTTTTGTGCAAAAACTGTCTTCCCAGCAACCCAGTACAACCCAATAAGAAACCCCGATTTCCCGTCGGATCCAATGAGCCGCTCTTCTCATCCCATCTGGTCAGCCCGTCATTGGGCACGACAACGCCGTGACGTCTTT
The DNA here is from genome assembly GCA_036785755.1 of Colletotrichum ledebouriae. NCBI lineage: Eukaryota > Fungi > Ascomycota > Sordariomycetes > Glomerellales > Glomerellaceae > Colletotrichum > Colletotrichum ledebouriae. The sequence continues at coordinate 64,651 of JAVHLU010000158.1, forward strand.
GGGTGTCGCATATCTACCCCGCCGCGATGGTGGGGTCTAAACTCTGTGAAGCCCACTTCCAGTCTTTGCCGATGAGTCTATCTAATCACGACGTTGCCCTTTCGAACCAAGCTGGTGCAAACCTGACAGTTCGGCCTCGGAGCTTTGCAGCCTCATATAAAGACACATCTGCTTCCTTCTCCTCCAAATCCTTACCTGTAGTAGTCCTTCCCCCAATCAAGGTAATCCCTTCTCTGCCTAGCCGCCTCACTTCTGCTCGTCTGAACTCAAGGATCCCCTAGCTTCCACCATGCCCCTCGTCGCGTCAAACCCGAAAGACAGAATCATTCTGGGTCTCATGACCTTCGGCCCCAAGGAATCCGATGGCGCTAGAATCACTGATCTGAACACTTTCAACAAGGCTCTTGACGTCTTTCAGGCCCGTGGCTACTCCGAGGTCGATACGGCGCGCGTCTACGTCGGCAGGCAGCAGGAGGCTTTCACCCGCGAGGCCAAGTGGAAAGAGAGAGGTTTGACTTTGGCCACTAAAGTCCAGTATCCCGCTTCAGCTGGCGATCATGCTGGCAGCAAGGTCATCGAGTCTGTTGAGACCAGTCTGAAGGAGCTGGGCACCGACAGCGTTGACGTGAGTTTGTACTTGGAACAGTCTTTCGCAAGGACTCAGCTAACTGATCTGTTCAGATTCTGTATCTCCACGCAGCGGTATGGGTTGCGTATACTTTGTATGACATGGCACGCTACTGACGTTAGCTTACAGGATCGTGCAACTCCTTTCGCCGAGACTCTTGAGGCTCTGGACAAGCTCCATAAGCAAGGCAAATTTGTCAAGCTCGGCTTGAGCAACTTCACCGCCTTTGAAGTGGCAGAGGTCGTTTTGACGTGCAAGTATAATGGCTGGGTCCGGCCTACTGTTTACCAGGGCATGTACAATGTCATTACTCGTAGTATTGATGCGGAGCTGATCCCGGCCTGTCGGCGCTACGGACTCGACATTGTCGTGTACAACCCCATTGCTGGCGGCCTATTTTCGGGCAAGATCAAGTCCAAAGACATCGTTCCTACTGAGGGCCGCTTTTCTGACAATAACGGCACCGGCGGAAACTACCGCAAGCGCTACTTCCGCGAGAGCACATTCAAGGCGCTGCAGACGATTGAGGCGGCGGTGGAGAAGCATGGGCTGAGCATCATCGAGACTGCACTGAGATGGACGGTGCACCACTCGAACCTCAAGATCAAGGACGGCAATGACGGTATCCTCATTGGCATCTCCAGCGTGGAGCAGCTCGAGGACAACCTCAATCACCTCGAGAAGGGCCCTCTGCCCGACGAGGTGGTGCAGGCGTTGGATCAGGCGTGGCTTATCTCCAAGGCGGATACAACCAACTACTGGCACCTGGATTTGGAGTACAAGTACGACACCCGTGATGCCCTGTTCAGCGCGGGTGCTAAGTAATGCGGATGAGAGAGACCGATAGGTGGAAACCTGGAAGCTTTTAGATCTGAAGGGGGAACTGCCGTAGAAATGCAGGCATCGTGGGTATTTTGTAGCCGTACTCACGCCGCAGAAAATTGGACAGACGGCTCTCTCTATCAGATGTCAAATCCGATGCACATGCTAATTCCGTAGATGTGATGTGATGTCGGATCTGTAATGTGGGATGAGCGTGGGTTTGAAATGTCGACTGTCAACGTGGTGTGGTGTGTGTGGCAGCGGGCCATGCCAGTCACGCTGACGGCATGCGTGATGGCGTATTAGGTAGAGTGGCTCGAAGGGCCCCTTCGCTTTTGAGGCCCTCCGGTTGTGGTGCTTGGTACCGGGGCAGCGGTCTGCTAGGCCGGTAACAAGAAGGGCTAGGATTCGCAGGGACAGACACGGCGCGGGGGCGATGGGACGCAGGTGACAGAGTTGCGGAGTTGTCGAGTTGTCACGACGGTCATGACCGCAACCTGTGACGGGCGCAAGTTTTGGCGGAAGGGTGTGGTATCGGGGTACTTGATTCGTACATTCCAATGAGTTGTAGCGTGTGTATGGCTTTTAGTGTGCTAGGGGTGCGGCGGAGAGAAAAAAAGCATACTTTGCGTGTCACAGCGGTAAATCTCGAGCGGCCGGCGCCTTCGTGAAGGTTGTTTGTGTGCTGGGTGAGCACTTTGACCCGAAGGACAGATTGAAAGACAGCCCGGGCAGGCGTGTTGCAAATTGTGGGGGCACGAAGTTGCCCGTGCGGGGACAGACCAGTGTAGTGTTCCGAATTTTCTGCCTTTTCTGAAAAAAGCAGTGCTTTTATATTAGCTAAAAAAAAGCAGGAAAAAACTGCTTATTTATAGCGCTAAGCTTAATTCGAACTACTAAAAGTTATTCTAATCTAATATAACTACTTATTATAAAAAAATTCCTTATATTTTAAAACTTCTTATTAATATCTTTAAATCTATATATTATAAAAGTATAAATAGTAAGAATTAAACCTATAAGCTCTTATATATATAGTATTAATAGTATAATATGTATAAATAACTACTATACTATATAATACTTAATTTATATAATATTAATATATAATTATAAAGTATATCTTTATCCTTCTTAGGGTTTTAGTTCTTAAATATCCCTACTTTCTATACCTTTCCCTTCCCCTACTCCTACTTAGTTAAGCTTATACTTTTAGCTAATTAGAGGCCTTAGCGAGGCCTAAGCGAGGTATGCTTACTTAAGCCTAAAAAAGCAGTGCTTTGCTTTGCTTCAGCCTAAAAAAGCACGGGGGTGCATTTGCACCTTCGGATCCCTAGACCAGTGACACACGACTTAATCGCACCTGCCACCATCCATGTAGAACCTGCCTTCCTTGCCACTACGCAAGTACCTTGCCGAAGTACCTGCCTCTCCAAATCTGAAGGCACGCAACGTGGAAGGGAGGAAGGACGGAAGATCAGCAAGAGGAAGGAAGGCCCTTCCGCGCGAACCGCTCACTTCACACTCCCACACCATGACGCCCGTCCTTCCGGCCGGCGCCCAGCCTTTTGGTCTAAGGTATTTCATAAGTAAGGTACCTAAGCCGTCGAGTGTCTCGGCGGCGTAGGCCTGGCCTATCAAAAGCCATAAAGGGGCTTACCGAGGGCATTCCTCCCAACCAGCAGATGCCGTTGGCTTAATTATGTACCCATTAGCTACCTACCTACCTACCTAAGTAAGGTATGCAGACTGCGCGCCCCATGTGAACTTACATGCCTGCCAGTGCGTCCCCGGCGCAGAGAAAGGGCTCCGGCGATACTTCAGTTGAGGGTATTCCTGCTTCCATTATCAAGGGGACGATGTATACTACGGTACACCTTTGCCGCACTTGACGTATCCAGTGTGGCTTTTATGCACGCCCAGTTCCCAAGCATCCACTCCGCTGCCTGGGGATTCTCCACCGCCCTGCCCCGTCATGGGTGCACCTGCAAGAAATGCATGTTGTCCAACTGGCAAATTGTTACTATCCCTATCCTGTCCCTCCCTATCGACTCTGTAGCTGCCAAACGACGCACCCGACCTGACCTCACCTTACAGACTCGACTCGACTCGACACGCACGCACTCGTACTGAACCGACGCCCTCGACTCACGCCTGAGCCTGTTTCTGCTTGATTTTGCAGCTCCCATTCTCAGTCCCTCCTTACCTTACGTATCTTTGAGCCTTCTGTTATCTAGCCTTCTGTTCCCTTGCCTCTACCTTCTTACCCTCTTTCCCAAAATTTACCTCTTATGCCTCCTAGACTCAACACCGGGCCGGACGGATCCCTCAATCTTCCTCATAACCGCGGTCATCCTTCGCCTGCCCTACCAACTGCGACCACATGCGATTCCAATATCTCAGATTATATCGGCAGCGGAACCAGTAGCCCTGGATTGAGCCCCGGGCTCGACAGGCGCCTGGCCGAATTTGATGCTTTGCGCAGCGGCGACGACGAATACTTCAAACACGACTACGACGACGACGAAGACGACGCCATGAGCGACACTCACCGCCGGCCCGCCCTCCTGCGGAACCACGACTCTCGCTCCGGCCAGCCTCTTCTTAAACCCAAGTCTGACGACGACCTCCACGACGACGATCGTCGCGGTAGAAATGGCTATTCCACTCGTTCCCGCGGTGGAAGCCCCTTGATGACCCCGGATCGACCGACTTTTTCCCGCGGCTCGACCCTGCGAGCGCATTCCCCCTCCACCGTCAAGGCGAACGCGCGCAAGAAGTACATCTACGCCGCCTTCTTCCTCATTCTCAGCTTGTTCTCCTTCGTCATTCAGACGGAGCTGTCGGCATATATCCAGCAAGAGCTGGGCTGGGATAAGGCATATTGCATGCTATACCTCACCCACGGCTCTTGGTCCATGCTCTGGCCCGCTCAGTTGCTGATTCTTCGCATCCAGAAGCGCGACGTCCCATGGTCGGCCTTTTGGCGCCGTCATACTGAGCTGCTTCACAGTACCGCCATTATGGTCCAGGACCAGACACTGGAATGGATGCGACCCAGGCCGCAGAACCGCATGTCACCGATATTCCACCTCATCAAGACCACCGCCTTCGTAACGACGGCTCTGACAATTGCCGGCTTCAGCTGGTACATCGCCGTCAACATGACGACCCCCTCAGATCTGACCGCGATTTACAACTGCTCGGCCTTCTTCGCCTATGTCTTCTCCGTCCCATTGCTCAAAGAGCCCCTGCGCCTGGACAAGTCACTTGCTGTCCTCGTGGCCATTGCCGGCGTTTTGATCGTCGCTTACGGCGACACGACTCCTGGAGAGGACGACGCCGCTCACCAAAAGGCCGCTGGAGAGCGTCTGACTGGTAATCTGGTCATTGGCGTCGGTTCCGTGCTCTACGGCCTGTATGAGGTGCTGTACAAGCGTTTCGCATGCCCGCCTGACGGTGTCGCCCCAGGCCGTGGCATGATATTCGCCAGCACGTTTGGATCATGCATCGGCGCCTTCACACTCACAGTTCTCTGGGTCCCATTACCCATCTTGCACTGGACCGGCATCGAGACTTTCTCTCTGCCCACAGGTTACACCGCCTGGATGCTGCTTGCAAGTGTCATTATGAATGCCACCTTCGCGGGCAGTTTCTTGGTCTTGATCAGTCTGACAAGTCCGGTCCTTTCCAGTGTGGCTAGCTTACTCACAATCTTCATTGTCGCGCTCACGGACTGGTTCAGGACAGGTGAGCCTCTAAGCTTTGCAGCCATGTTGGGTGGCGTCATGATTATGGTGGCCTTCGGTATGCTGAGCTGGAGCACGTGGCGCGAGATGACGGAAATCGAGGCCACCAAGGCCGTCGACCTCACCGACAGCGGCGATGACAGTGACAGGGATGAGCGTCACGACTAGAATTGAGCTTGGCATTTGCATACGGTGTTGGACAACACCAATGGCGTTGGTGGGCGTCGGCGGTTATCTTTGATCTTTGGTTTTCTCATGTGTTGAATTCAGGCGTCTGGCATCATTCGACGGGAGTCGGCGGCAACTCTCGGCATAGGACCACTATTGCATTCTGATCACGGCAGGCGGAAACGCGTCATCGGAGTGCGCGGGAAGAAGAGGAATACATCGCGTCAACGGGTCATATTTGTTTCATTCACTGCATGCGGAGGAGCCTCGTCTCCTCTGTCAGTTTTCTCATTTCTCATATCTGATTCACTTTTCGCTTCTCTGCATAGACATCATGTTTGTAGGATACAGTCATCAGGGACCTGTTTAGACCGCAGCAAGATGCGAGTCTATGTCGCTGCTCGATGGTAGTCTCGTGTTCTTGGAACAAAAAGAACGACAAATGGTATTGCGATGTTTTTTTCTTGGCTGCGTCGCAGCTCACAACAACAAAACTCACTTACTTTCTTCATCTCGTCAACTCACTCGTTGCAGTCACCCCCCCTTAATTGCCAGCAAACTCTTCATCTACAATCCCACAACTAAGCCCAATTGTCCAACCAGAGCTTCAAGGTGAGCATGCAGAGAGCTTCAGGACTGGGGATAGTTAATTCTATTTTATTGACTTGAAACAGGGGCGGAATCCAGCGATCAGCCCGCGACCCAGAGATGAGCTCCACGTCCCCCCATGCCCTCCGATCCTAGAACCCGACCCCTGTAGAACCCTTGACCCGCAGTTTCGAAGATTTTGAACTTCTGACGCATTCTCGGTTTTCACTCACGCACAGCAAGATAGGTCTCACCAAGTGACAATGCCCTCACATACGACCATACCCATTGGAAAACTCGGGATCCCGTCCGCTCTCCCTTAGATAAGCCAATGAGGGCAGTCATTACGGCCGGGTTGCTGATGACCTCCGAAAATTGTGGGCCCCGTGTCTTGACGGGGAGGACGGCCCCGTAAGCGGCCGTTCCCCACCTCAACGTCTCCGACCGTTTCGGTCTTGCTGACGGCGCGGCGGGTGTTTGGCTGCTTGCATAACCTGGCACAAATCTAACCATTCGCTTTGGTAACCTCGGGTGTTCTGGGAACACGCCCATCATGTCGAATTGCAAAGGCGCTATCTACAATGAGATGACAGGGGCCTGTTGCAGTCGTGTTGCTGCTCCACCTTGGACGGACTTCTTCGAAGGCACCAAAGTTCTTGCGTCTTCTCATCGCCCTCCATGATGAGTATTAATACCTAGAAGTCGTAGGTCTTGTAGAAAATGGAACTTCTCACTGCCCTCACACTTTTGAAACCTTTCCTCCCAGAAAATCTTCAGAGGCCTTCTCATTCTACCATCTTACTCTGCCCTCTAATTCTATCTTCTTAACCTACCCTCACCTTTCTTCTCGTCGCTGACAAAAGGAGTGCAGAATGGCCCGTCGTTCGAAGCGAGACGATACTTCCAACGCCGCGATTGCTAAGAGACGAGATGAGGCTCGGCAACGCATTAGTGAACATCTGCAAGAGCTTGAGTCGACGAACACAACGAGAAGACAAGCTCTCGCTGCTAAGACAGCAAAAGCTCGAGAGGCTCTTTATGAAGCCTCAGCGATGTATGTAGCCCATCACGAAAAATCAATACCTGGTGTTTGAACAGAGCTGACGGTGACGGATTTTGCCATGCAGGTATTTCCGCGACATTGCCTATATAGACCCTGAGCGGGTCTGGCTCGATCTTTGCTAAGACGATCGCAAAGCCGAGGCTTACTATAAGGCATTTCTCGAACACTATCTGCTTGAATTAGAAAGCCGTCGCTTGGTTTTTGGACCACAAGAATCAGAGGTGGTTTTGACTATTACTTGCGCTATTACTATAGAGGAAGCATAGAACTTACTTATCGTAGAGGTCGATTATAGAATCTTATCTATTAAGAGAAGTGAGGATCTAAAGAACAAATACCAATAGATACTCAAGAGTCCACGGCTAGAGAAAGACCCGTTAGGAATATTCCCCTCGTCTCGGGTTCGCATGGTTAGTAGCTAAGCGCGTGTCGGTGAACAGCCAGCTGACTTCACACCAACCAGTGGATTCTGAACGATCTTGCCACCAAGTACGGGCTCAGTTTCCAGCAAACTTTCGTTAAACGGGCAACGACGGCCGAAGATCTCTCGAGTATACTAGATGCGATCTGGACAAGAGCTGCAGACATTCCTTGTTCACCACAAACGCGATACTCTTTTGACTGGGTTGTGGCTTTGCTTGGACTATGTGGTGCTAGACCCTGTGAATTGATGGATATGACCTATGACAACGTGGAGCTGGCTATGGTCAGAAACCCAACAGACCCCAACAAGGCTGTACCGGTGGCGACTATTCTCCTACAGCATCGAAAGCAGAAGACAAACACGGTCAAAGGAGCACAAAACGATAAGTCAGTCAATTCCTTTCCAAAATTAATCTGTTCCCGTCCCATCATTTTCCTTATCTTCGTCGCGCCAAGCCCTGTGTCTAATCAGTCATTCACTAGCAGAGTTCGATTCAAAGTCACGATTGTTCCGTGCAAAAACGTTTGCCTTACTCGCAAGATCATAGGCCAGGCATTGAAAGACGATGCCTTTGAGGCAGGATACAGATCGTACGACGAGTTAGTGAGGAGTCCGGACTTGGAAGATGTCGACTACATCCCCCTGAAATGGAGAAGCAACTTTTCCGGCAAGGTGATGTTCCCGATCAAGTACTCGACCTTCTTGAATGTCTGGAAAGCAACCCAACGCGTTCTCGGAATGCGTGAATTTCTCAAGCCCTACGCTGCCCGTGTCGGCGCGGGTATCAACATAGACGGTAGGTTGACAAGCCCTTCACAGATATGTTGTTTGGTTTTCCTCTTCGCAGTCTCTGACGAATTCCAGGGGTTTTCGCGCCCGCGGTCCGGAATTATATGCTGGGCAACACATCGCTCGTATACGAAAAGAGCTACGTGCCACAAACAGTGAGCGGAAGCGATCTCATGAAAGCGGCCTGGAATGCCCTAGCAGGGACAGACGAGATCACACCCTAACTTCGTCACGCAACTCACTCGAGGGATATGAACGCCCCAATATAGCCAACTTACTAAGATATTGAGACTATCGAAAGTCGTCAGGATGTTCGAAACCTTCGTGCTAAATACGACGCGTTTAAGGAAGAGCACGGCCGGAATAGCTCTGAGGCAAGACTCGCGAAAAGACGGTTAGATAGCCACGTGTCCGCTCTGCGCAATCTGGCGGCATCCAAGCAGCGAGAGGAATACTTTGCGAATGCTAATCAACTTCGGTCGCTGGGCAAGTCCACAGCCCCGCTTCGAAATGCAGCCACACCAGCACGGCCTTCGAACCGTTACGGTCGCAGTGTATCTAATGCTATTCGCATTGGGGAGCTAATGCGGCAAGACGGTTTGCAAAATAATAAATTTAAAATCGAATACTTTGAGTCCATCGTTACCTTTCTGCGGAACCAACACACCAGCAAAGCAGTCAAAACGGACGAAGAAGACTCGACCGAAGGAGATAAGCAAAGTTCCACATGCCTCGTGTGTGGGCTACACTGCGCCCATCGGTCGAGTCTCACAAGACACGCGGATAGATATCACGAATTCGACTAGATATTCAAGTGCCCCGAGTATCTACGGCAAAAGTTAGATCCTGAGGTCATCACGAGCAAGTCGCACTAGAGCAATCACGTAGCCAAGCAGCATAGCAAGTAGAACTCACCTAACTATATATCAACGGCGCCACCGACATCAGGGCTAGTCAGGTGCCTTATATATAATATTGTCTTTAAAGGCGGTAAGCGAGCGATTAGAAAACACCTCGTAGTTTTCTATGGAAAGCTAGGACTTTTTAGCTAACCTTTTTCGTGCGCGGAGTGCTTTAAGTTAGGTAGGATTAAGGTTACTATTAATAACCTATAGGATTAGAGGTAATACGCCGAGCTCTACTATAGTTCCGTAACCTCGGCTAAATGTATACTCGACGAAGACTTATGTCTTCTATGTGGCGTAACGCGCGCACCCGCTGTTGCAAATAAGCATTTTAATAAGCGCTATAGAGATATCTTTTAATATCTATTTTAGTACTAGACTTGCTCTTAGACGGGCAGGCCTCACGCTAATATCATAAGCTAAAGAGACTAGTACTATTACGTTATAACTTAGTATATACGCGGGGGCTAGCTAGCCTAGAATAGAGAATAATATCAAGGCTTCGAGGAGGAAATCGTGTTTATATAGGGGACGGGTCACAGGACCCGAAGAAGCCTGCTTTGAGGCGGTATACACGCGGCTAACGAAGAGGAGGGCAACGGTTCTAAGCGTGTGCACAGACGAAACTGGCGTCTCCACTCTGGATAACCTCCGTAGAGTGATTAATCCGCGACTTTTAGAACGTTATTAAGTGCGCAGCTTGTTTCTTACACTTCTATCAAATACAGCTCTCTAGATTAGCAAGAGAATGCCATAGTGATACAGTATCCGATTCATGTTCCCATTCCCTCTCAGCGCCGTGCTGTGGCTAGCGAGTGGCCGGGCACAAACTAACCCCTCTGCCTGGGCGCCTAATTATAGATACCTAGCAGGGGCCTAGCAAGCGGGGCCAGCGGATGCACCTAGCAAGCACACGCGCAGCTACAGTACCATGCGTAGAAGAGAAAGCACGCCCAGGTATTTAGTAGATACTTCCAAAACAACAGGCGCAGGCACCAGCCACAAGCCGTACAGTACCTATTAATATTGACACTGGTATTGCCCTGCGGCGCGCAGAACCCGCTGGGTCGATATCTACCCGTGGAGTTCAGCATCGCTTTTTATTAACCAAATCATCGAGTAGCCGCAGATACAAAATGAAGTCTTTTAATATAGGTACGAGCCTCTGCCATTTGAAATCATAATAATCTACTTCTTTAGTAATGTCACGTACCTCGCTCCGGTCGAATTTTTTTAATAGCTCCTCCGCACATAAGAGATAAATTCGAGACTTCGTTCTGCTCCTTGATCTTACATATAAATAGTGTGGCGCCGAAGGCCCTGCCGATCGGGTGTTTAGTGGGCTACATGTTAGCACTGCGCCACTTTTTGCTTTGGGGACCTATGCCAAAGAGGAAGCGACACGATGAATTTCTAGCTACCGGAACGCAAAAATTTGCTATCAGCTTGCGAGATCAATTGCGTAGTTATAGCTATGACTGCTAGTAAAAATCTACGCGTTAACGCGGAGCCAGCCTGGCGCGGTTGGGCCACGAGGGCCGACGTAACAATCCGACCCTATGTCTGGAATTTTTTTTTTGGGGATTTTTTTTTTTCCTTTTATTTTTAGCATCTGGCCAAATTTTTTGTGCTCTACAGAGTACTATACTGTATGTACCAAGAAGGGATGAAAGTGGACGGCGAGGCAGTATATAAGTATCGGACCAAGTCAATATTGTTGTTACCAATATCTAATTCAGGCTTCAGCTTCCAGCCTTCCAGTAATCAGCAGCTCAGGGGGCCCCCTTGTTCATCGCCGGGCGAGCCAGATAAACCGCTATTGCATAAGTCGTGTCATTAAAGCCCCTCTTCAGGGGTCGAGGCCTAGATCCCGCGGGCAAGTGGCTGCCGCTTTGGAATAAACACAAGAGCTAGCTCTAGCTCTTGCTATAGGATAAACCAGCAGGTAATAGGAATAAATATAATAAATAGCTATAATCTAGATTAGCATAACGAAAGAGCTCGAGGGCGTGTTTAAAGCGAGCACCTTATAGCAAAACAAACTCTAATAGCTACTTCTAGCTCTATACCTACTTAAGCTATATTTAAAGGGATCGAAGCTAAGATAATATCGCCTATATACCTCTAGGAATAACTACTTAATACGCTCCTTCTATACTTCTAGCACTATATTATTATAATATCTTTAGTAGAGAAACCCACGTCTAACGAGGGTATTAAGACTAGCGTCTAAGAACTTAGTAATAATATAAAGTAGTAAGCATTCTAACTAGGCTAGAAAGCTAACACGATTTCCTACTTCTTCTACTACGACCGAGCTACTAGACGATTTAAGGGGGGCTTATATATCCTAAAAGGATAAAGCATTCTAGATATAAAGCAACTAGTAAGCTAGATTCTTTAGGGAAGACTACTTTAGAAGCTAATATAGTTTTATTTAGTTTATAATCCTCCTAGATAGGCGTGATATTATAGAGAGTGCCTCTAGCGAATAATAAGCTACTACCTCTGCTCTAAATAGGATTAAGGCAGAGAGTAGCAACGGGAGCGCTAAGATAGAGGCTACTGCTGCTCTATGCCTTATTAGCTAACCGACCTTAGCAGTCGATAGCCCGAAGACGAACCTTCTAGACGAAGCTTCGTATTGCGCGACTTATAAGACAGGGGCTCGGTCTAACGTCAGCGCTAATAATCAAGGCGAACCAGGCAGTCCGTTTCTAGCAAGCATGACCCGGCTGTATAGCTACACGAACAGCGCCGCCTAGCAGCAAGGCCTGTCCACCGTTAGCAACGCTGTCCAGGGTGCAGTTCCAGGAAGGATTCTCAAGGCAAACAACCAGTCAGGGAGGGTACGCAAGGCGCTGTCGCCCAGTGACATAAGGAACCTCCGAACTCGGAAATTCCTCACTCATGCCCATGGGCTAATTGCGCAAATCCGTGGGCTTATTGCGCACATCGGTGAGCTAATTGCGCAAATCCATGGGCTAATTACGCAGATAGATTCTCTAAAAGGCATGCTAAATACTAAGTTAGTAGCGGCGATATCAGCTACTCGATAGATAAACCAATAAACATGTGCTGCTTTGGCTAAGGTTTCTCGGGATCCGGCTTCAATATCCCAAAGCCTTCGCCGGATTACGGGAAAATTCATAGCCCTACCCGGTACGGAGGCCCCGATGGTTCGCGAACGGGCTCATCGAAACGACGTTGGCCGGAGATCCTAAAGTGGGCGTGTCGTGATACGTATATAAGCTGCAATTGCACTATCGTAATTATAGTTCCACTTTTGCAGCTTATCCTATTCGCTATAGTTATAAGCCTAGCTCTATACTACCCTAACTATATACTAGAATAGTTTAAGTATATCTTTTAGGCTTATATAATCCCTACCCTAGGGGTTCGAGGTTTAAGTCCCCTACCTTAGCGTTATAGGTTCGAATCCTAGCGGCTTAACTACCTAGACTTTAGCGAGATATACCTAATTAGAAGGTTAAAAGTATTATAATTCCGCGCTTATTAGGGCGAAACTAAGGGGGTGTGTTATAATATATATATAAGCTGCAATTGCACTATCGTAATTATGGTTCTACTTTTATGGCTTATCCTATTCGCCACAGGGCGCTTTAAGGGCCTGCGACGCTAAGGTTACACATAACGCAGTGTTTACAGGACCGCTATTAAGCGGCCTTCTTACTTAGCGCGTATAAAAGCACTATATATTAGGTTTATTTTATAATCCTATTCTACGTAGACGTTTTACCTAATCTAGTTAATTCTATTGGAGCTCTTTTAAACTGTGATTATATTATATTCTAAACCTGAAATAAAAGAGCTAATCTGCTATAATATTCGTCGTCCTTATTATAACTCTTCGCTAATACTAGGCCTGAAAACGCGCTCTATATCCCTAGAAGAGCGTTATCTTAGTAGAAACGAGCGGAGTACTACGGATTAAAACTAGTTTAAAGGATCCTCCTAGAATCAACTATTTAGCAATCTATCGACATAAGAAATATAAAACCCTGCTTAATAGTATGCTTCTCCTAGTTTAGATATCGCAAGCGTCGCTTTTAGTATACTATAAGACGCTACTTATCTAATAGAACGGATACTTATATTCTAGATAATAGAAAGTAAAGTCTTTATTATTTAAAGTATAGTAGGAGGATTAGTAGCATATAAATATAATGCTATTAATAACCTCGCTAGTAGTCCTAGATTTATAGAAACTAGCTTCTAAGTAGGAAACTATAGCTAAATTGCAGTTAAAACTAGGGGGGTATCCTAGGCAAAGCACGCTCTTAGGAGCGTGGACTCTCTTATGCTATGAGTATACCCTATTAGCTCTAGTATATCTCTAACCTTAGGGCTAGTTAAACCTATATTCCACAGGCTATTTACTAAATCGAATAATTGCTTGCACGCGTGGTATTTATAGTATATAGTAGACTTATATTAGCGAAGGCTATCTAGCCTTTCGAACGACTTCCTATATATTCTATATATAATATACAACTAGCTCTTAGAATTCCTTAGCTCTTTAGTAGATAGAAAGTTAGGTTTATAAGGGCAAATTTCATACCTATAGTAGTTCGGCGACTTGAAAATATATTAATATAGTTAAGTGCGATTTAGGAAAGGCTATTAATAGCGCGCATATATAGCTTTTAGATACTTACGTAAGAAATATTAAAAACGTCCTTAAGACGTATAGAAATAGCTAAAATAGTTAGACAGAAGGCAATCTATTATTCGACGTAAGTCTAATAATAATAGTAATTAGACGTTCTAGAGTACCCACGATAGTAGATACGGGGAACAAGGAGTAACGACGATAAGGGCCTAAGTATAACTAGGGCAGGCGGCTTGTCCTGCTATTCGTTAATCTACGAATCAATATTATAATCAATAGGGTGATATAGTTATTAGATATAGTATAACCTAGGATCTACTACTGCTATGCATATACCTATTAGGATATAGATAATAAAGCTATTAACAACGCGAGCTTTCCGCCCTATTAACAGTACGTTACTAAGAAGAGCGCGCACTAAACAGCTAGTAGTATTATAAAATAGATGCTCTCCTAACCGCTTTACACGCCTAGCTTACTATATTTTCCCGTGCTTTATTAAGCGGCTAGAGCCGTTATAGAGTCTTAGGCCCGTGCGGGGCTACGTCCTTAAGAACCTAGAAGCTAAAGGTATCTAAGCTTTTCGCTAGATAATCTAAAAATCTATAAGATTCTAGCCCTAGAACATAGATATAACTAGTTCGTCTATACTACTATAACGCTGTTTGAATTTAAGACTTGCTTACTAGCTATAAATAAATCTTAGCAAATTCATAGGGCATATATAATACTAACCCTACCTCCGCTATATACTAATATAAACTAAGCTAAGGGCATAGTTAATTACTACCGTGATCTACTAGCTCCGGGCGCTACGTTAGTACTACTATGCTAACTATTAGGAGCTAGTCCTCTATAGTAGTCTTTAAAGCTAATATAGTTATATAGATCTCTTAATTAAGTTCGGAATTACGCCGCAGCCCCTTTGCAAAAAGACTATAATAAATTTACCTAGTTTATAAGCATATTTTAGGAAATATTATGCGGGTATTTTAACCTATACCCTCTATTAGTTAAGGAAAATAATATAAGAACCCTATATATTCCTCCTACTTATAAGTAAACCCTTATATAAAGTCGGATACGCGCTATACTAGGGCTAATTATATTAGAGCTAAATAGGCTACTAAAGCTCTTATAGTAATACTATTACTAAACCTTCTATTAAGGTGCTATAAAAGCTACTATATAAGATAACTCCTTAACCTAAAAGGTTAACCTTCTAGTAAGGTATTAAAAATACTATAAATACTACTATATAAGAGGTAACTCCTTAACTAAAGAGGTCTTTCCTAAGAGGTTCTTATAGCTAGAAGTATAAGAAGCTCTACGAGTAGGGCCTTATACCTCTCCCTCTTCCTTATCCTTATCCCTTAATTATATTAGTATTAAACCCTATATAGAAATATACTAAGCCTAAGTAAGGTATACCCTTTAGTATAAATAATATAAAGGGGGTTATTAGAGAGTTTAGCCTTAATATAATTAATAAAACCCGCTCCTTTATTAACTACTCTACTATATATAGAGAGTATATTATTAATATAGCCCTTAAGAGGGCTTATTTTAATACCCCTATAGGGGACTTTATAAGGTATAATAATATTAAAGCTAAGTAAATAAACTTAGTAGTAGAAATTTAATAGGTTATTATATACCCTATAGAGTAGCCTTTCTTCGAGCAGGTCCTCTATATTACTAAGGTAGAGGTAGCCTAGGTAGCCTAGGCTTATTAAGGGAACGTTAGTAAGTATAGCTTATGCTAACTAATAGAGAGAGTATTACTAATAATAATATAGTTCTAGTAGACGAAGCGGTAATAGAGGTAGTATTTAATAGCAGCGCGGGTAGTGCGCGAGAGGAAAAGTTAATAGTTTCGTAGTTTAAATAATTAAAAACCACGTTATTATTAATATAAAGTTAAAGATCGTGAGGCTATTAATAGGTATATATAAGTATAGCTATAGTTAGGAAAGGATCACGTAACTAAAGGCTATATATTACTAGGAGGCGTGGAGTTAGAAGGTCTGTTGCACTTAAGTAGGTAAAATCACTATACAGTAGCTAGAGGCTATAGATCTCTTAATAGAGCACCCTCGTTTTTAAACGATCGACGGTTAAGATAATTAACTTAAATTATATATACTAACTATAAGGGGTGCTTATTTATATATATAATATAATATAATAACCTCCGACCTTCCCCCTCGCGCCGATTTAAATACTATAATAAGGCAAAACGCGACTAGCTATCTAGTTAAGAGTTAGGATATCATATTAATAGCTTAATAGAGGCGGCTATAGAAGGTTCTCTTCTAATAGCCTACACGTCTCGTTAGGAAAGGGAAGGAATACTTAATAACGATTTACCGCTAGCGCGTAGTTAGTATACGCTGCTATTATAAGTTAAGGCTATCCCGTGCCCGTTTATAATAAAGACTACTAAGAAGGGCTATATCTAGTAAGTTAATTAGTAACTATTATATTTACTACTAGTACTCGTTCGGCTTATAATTAGAATACTTCTACACAGGAGGAAAGTATAGAAATATAATAGACAAGTTAAGAATAATATACTTCATTCTACTATATCCTACTTATGCGTATACGCGTTTTATAACAGACCGTATCTATAGATATTAATCTTATATCCTATAACGCGTTAGCGCGTTTATAAACCTAACTCCCTATATCTAAGCTATACCGACTAGGTTACTATTAACTATAGTAACGTTAGTCACGCTAATACTAATATCTATCTATATCGACGTTAATATCGACGCTAGTTAAGTCGATATTAACTATATTAATATCTAACTCGTTAATATTAGTTATAGTAATATTAGTCGTAATAGAGTCCCCTACCTAACTTCTATAATTTCTATTAGTAGTCTTCTTAGTAAATATTATAGGGTTAGCCTTAAGAATAAATAGTTATATATTCTCTATCTCTCTATCTCGTGGCTTTCTAGGGCCTATCTACTCCTAGTCTATATCTATATAGTTAGTTAGTTGCTTATATATATCTTCTACTAATAATAAATCTAACTCTATATAATCTATAGGAGTTAGCTCCTAGTCTATTCCTTCTATATCTAACCCATACTACTATTAGTATTATAATCCTAGTTTATATTTTCTAAACTAAATAACTTATATTCTATACTATTTATAGTAATTAGCCCTAAGTCTTTATTTCTTATAATTAATTCCTAATACGCGCCTGCTCTAACTATTATAGCCTCTATATTAAAAGAGTCCTAGTTAATTTTTAGTAGCAAGCCTACCTTACTATCCTCTTCTAATCCTAGCTTTTATAGTCGCGCTTCCTCTATAAAAGAAGTTAGCTATAATAAGGTATTAAATAAGGAGAGTAAGCACTAGAAACGTATTAGTTACGCGGAACGAGCTTATTACGTAGATAAGTAGTTTATGCGCGCTCACGCGATTAATAATATAGGTAGCTACTATATATAAGTATATATCTAAGAGGTTATCCTTAGCGAGAGAGGAATATATATATATACGGAAAGTACTTATCTCGCCCTAGGGGGAGCGTGAGCTATAGAGATTACATATTACTTCCTACCTAAGGAATACTACGAAGCCCTTACTTATTCGCTACCTAGGGATAGTTAACCTATATAATAACACCTCGTTAGCTATAAAGAAGCTTAGTATTAAGGAGTTAACCTATAAGTATAGCGTTTATCTCCAGGGTCTATACTAATTCTCTATAAGCTATTTTTAGAAGACTATCTAAATATAGCGATTAACGACGAATATATAGCGAGGGTAGATAGCAAAAGGGTATAAAACTAATAATATCCTACTAATATAATAAGGCCCTAGGTTACGAGAGAGGGTAGAAGAAGATCCCTTCTAGTATAAAGGGAATGTCTATAAAAGTAAGAAGGGCTATAGATTCTTATAGTACTAAGCGCCTAGTATATTATAAGTTTAGTATAAAAGGCGCGTTCTCCCTCTAGCTAGGCTACTATCTTAAAATAAAATATAATAAAACTTCTAATAAGATTTAATATAAATAAGTTTAATATAATTAGGAGTTCTAGGGAATAAAGTTAGAAGAAATCTATAACTTAGTATATTATTAACTAGCTATTAAAGCGAGTAAACCTTTATTATCTAGCGAGATCTAGCAAGCTATAGAGGACCTAGAATATATTTATAAATAGCTATATAAGTAAGTGCCTAGATAGAGGTCTCTAAAGGTATTCTAGCTAATACCTTATTATCCCTTACTTAAAGCCCGCGCATAAGCATTAATAATTAATCTATACTATAGTAAAAAGGACTAGCAGCCTTTAGTAGCTAGACTCCTAAGCTCTAGTCTATTTATATCCTACCTATAGATCCCCTACCCGAGGCCTTATTATAATATCTAGTAATCGCTAGCTAGCGTGACTATTAGCCCTTGATATATATCTATATATTCCTAAAGCTAATAGTCCTATAATTTTAACTAGTAACTTATAAGCTATTAGCTTGCGGTTACGAGGGGTTATAGACTAGTATATATATATAATACTTCTTTATATTCTTTAGTAAGCTAAGGTCGACTACCTCTAGTGCTATTAGAGGCTATTATAGAAACTAATAGGGGTACTAATAGCGCTAGGAATAACGCGATAGGTATAGATATTTAGCTATACGTTCTTACTTAAACCGATATAGTAGTTTATTAAAAGAAGCTAGCTAAGGAATAAGTACTAAATCCCCGCAGCTAAGTAGGGATAGCGAGCTAGATAGAAATACTAGGCAGCCCTATAATACTTACTAGATAAGGCGGTACTACTATTCTACTATAAATAAGTCTAGTAATAGGCGTCTTGCGGGCGCGCTTCTAAGTAATAAAGACTATTCGCTTAGGCGTAGAACGTGGGATCTAATATAGACGCAAGCCTAGAGTTACATAGCCCGCTATTATTAAAGTATATATATTCTTCGTATACCCTAGTCTATCGAGAACTATAAAAGACCTATATAAAAACAACCCATAAAGACGCATCGTATACGTTATTAATATAATACACTATTAATATAACCTAATCTTTAAATTAAAATAATAATTAACGTGTGCTACGAATTCCTAATAGTTAGCACACGCAGGCTAGCTTATTATAATAACTCCCTTATATAGAGTAACTAGAGGCTTAATATACTTAAGAGCTAGAAACCTTTCTCTATAGTACTAGCTATTTAATCCCCGTTCTATATAGTTATTAGTATTATTAAGACTAAGATTTTCTAGTTTAATTATATCCTTAATATTTTTATATAGGAGGTATTTGCTAATAAAATAAGTAACTAGTTACTTCTTAGTATAGTAGGTATAGTATTACCCCTAACTCCCTTAGTCTCTATTATATAGTTATAGTAAGAAGCTAATTTTCTTATAAAGGTCGTGCACTTCTTAGGGCTAATCTTTTCTAGAGACCTAAATAGTAAACTTCTCGCTATAGACCTAGCTACTTATTGCTATAACCCTAGGAAACCTTCTACTTCTATAGAGCATAGCTATAGTTTTCTATTTATTTAGGATATTAGAAATTATAATTATAACTAGGGATCTTTTATTTTCTAGAGACTAATAGAAAGCAAATCTAGCTAGTTCCTAGTCTAGTAGTAGGCTTTTAGTCCTTCTATATAATAGATAAATAACTATAGCTTAGTTATAATCCCTCTTAGGTATATTCTCTCTATAGACTCTCCTAGCCAAAGATTCCTATTTAGTAATATTTTCCTCTAGTAGTATCGCAAAGTCTACTACACGTAGTTATTAACTATTATAAATATAATATATCTCTATATCCGCACTATACTCTAAGAGGAGCTCGACGTTCCTTAACCTTCCCTAAAGGGCGGCTTCTATTAATAGAGATCTTCTAGCTATATTAATTATATTTAGTTTCGCTCCTTTCTATAGGAGAAGCTAAACTATATTATCTAACTTTTTATATATAGTATAATAAAGCGCTATATTACTAGTAATATAAATCTTATTCTCTAGCTTCTTATTATCCTCTTAGCTAATACTATTAGAGTTATAATTATTAAGCTAAGGAACGTAGTAGGCTTCTACCCCGTATAAAAGAATATCTATATATAGTAATAACTCGAGATACTAGGATAGGATAAGATAGTAGGATAGAATAAGATAGACTTAGCTATATAACTTTCGGAAAACTCCCTTAGTGTATAGACCTGTTATAAGAAGACTATAGAGTAGAGCGTAGAAGAGAGGAGCGTAGTAGACTTAAGGAGAGTATATATATTATTATAATTAGTACCTTAATAACCCTATACCTTATTTTCTAGTATTTTCTTAGTAAATCTACGCCTAATTTAGATAATCTCTTTTAATTAGATCTATAAATTATTCTATATATCTTTTAAGCCTACTCTTAATATTCTTACCTATTTATAAGTAGAGCTATATTATTTATTATCTTTCTAGTTCCTATTAGTTCTAGCCCTTTCTAATAATACCTAGAGGTAGATTCTTTTACTCTTTTTAATAGCTTTTATAAGCTTCTTAGAGAGTTAGGTGCCTTTACTACGTCTATATATCCCTGCTATTAATATATATATATATAATTAATCTACTTTAAATATAATAATAACTTAAGAAACTTATAAGTAATAAATAATAACGATATAAATAATAATAAAAACGTAGTTTAAAGAGAGGAAGATATTCACAGACCTACCTTAGTTCTAAGGGAATAGTAATAGCTATACTTTCTTATAGAATTAAGGTAGGAATAATATAGACCCTAAAATCCTCCCTTTCTCTTTTTTCTAATTTCTTTTTTTATATTATTAGTAGGTTCTAGCGAGTATATTCCTTTCCTTACCTCCTTATATATTATTATAATTACTATTATTTAACTAGCAGGTTATAGCTAATATAGCTAAGATAGCTATATATAATACTAATATAGAGATTAGTAGTCTTACTAAGCTAATAAGTATGGTAAGATTAATTAGATTAGTAACTAGAGATTAATAAACCCCTTACTATTATAGCCCTAAGTATTAAGAGTAACGTACTAACTTTAGAGAGATACTAATATATAGAAGCTACGAATTCTTCTAAGATAAGAGCGTTATTAGGAAGACCTTTCTATATTAAGTAATAAGACTTAAAGTAGATCTATAATAGCCTAGAGTAATAAGATCGAGGTCGCTAGACCTTTCTTATATTTATTTAGT